>JAQBSW010000703.1:0-176286 GCA_029291075.1 Eudiplozoon nipponicum
AGATAATAATCAATAATGCGGCTGATAAGTTTATAAGGTCATTGAAGGATCAGAGAACCATAGATAAAGCTCAATTTTATGCCAAAATAGCCAAACAGAACTAGTTATAGATGCTTGTTTGGCCTAACGCGTAATATTATGTATTTGAGTATCCCATCCGAAGACAAATATTCGTTCAAGTGGTTTCCGAAAGTTATAATATTCTTTAGATAATTCATCATCTAAAGCTTATTCGTCCATTATCGCGCATCGAATATAAATTTAATCTCGCTTGCATATTCACACCTGCGGAACATAAACATGAGTGACCACCTATTAATTTTCAATGAATACTAGCTGATTTCTAATGCAACGTTAACCTACGAATTTCTGCAATACACACACGTCTACAAAAGTGCAATGATTATTAACTTCACATGAAGCAACAAATTTCGAAACGAGTTTTAGACATAGAGTCAACACCTATCAATTACAAGTCAGTAAAAACAACATACAGGCCGTAATGGGAGATCACGTTTTCCTCGTGCCGATTTAAGCAAAAGTTTTGATCCAATGAGATCTAACATTCCAGATATTACGCCTCCATAATAGAAAGAGGATAAATTTCGAACATAAAAGAACATTTGTTGCGCGGGCGGTGATATCAATTACTGAAATCTAGGTTGCGATATTGTTATAAACAACTGACTAATTATGTACATACATTTGTCAGTATAAACAAAGTATTGCATAGGTGGACCAGGACGGCTCAGTGGTTAGGGCACTAAATTCAAAATTAGACATGCCCAAGTTGAAGCCCTGCCTCCGGTAAATTCTGGAGAGTGCGTGAAGGACGAAACCGGTCTACTGGATGAATTGCTTTTTCCACACTATACAATTCTTATTTTATGTAGACAAATTTCTGTACATAATGGGTCAGGTGTTTATATCAAGATCGCAACCTTTATTAAAGTAATGAATTTCGTACTTACCTGTTCTCGTAAGGTAGCAGGATTTTAACACGTGTATATGCCGCGTGAGCATTTTTAATCTCATAAACAGAAAAATGCTAAGCTGTATGTTATTTGAACTGAAAATACAAATGAGCACTCAAGGAACAATGTCATGTTTAAACTTTAAACAAAAACAAACGCAGACTCTCTAAAACACACACACACATATATATGAATATATATATATATATATATAGCATAACCGGAAATTCAATTAATAAACTTGTCCATTTTAGCGATCGCATTTGTGATTCCCAGATGTTGCCGAAATTGCTAATGAGAAGGAAACCCATGATAATTTGACTTAGAACAGAACAGCTAATCCAAACGAGTCCCGTAAAGTTGGGTGTCAGCTGTATCATTCTGATGCAAAATTTTATTCCTTCGAATTGTCTAATATGTCTTGCCAAAATACAAAGTTGGTGTAGGATGAGTCGCCAGTAAGTTGGAAACTCATGTCTTCACGAGATTATACCCATTGTTCACTTCGTTTTTTTTATATCATTTCAACAAATTTGTTATTATGTTACCAATACATATTCCAATTATCATCATCATCATCATGCCCAGCCATACAAAAGCCAAAAGTGACTAATGCTTCACTGCCATATAACCATAAGGAGTGAAAAAATATATAAATAACAACAGAAATAATATTTTAGACAAATTATTAGTGAGATTTACGAGAGAGAGAGAGAGAGAGAGAGAGAAAGAATACCTAGTTACTATGAGTAAATTTATCAGGATAACTCACAGAAATGAGGCAAACTAAACCTCTCCACAACACCATTATGGCCAAGTTAGCATTAGGGCAAGGCAACATCAGCAATACAGCTTCCTTGCGGCTTTCACTGTATCACGTCATAAACAAACCAAACCTCGTAGCTAACTTTGCCCTACTAAGAAAAGAAAGTTACGAAGATGATTCTACTAGACATCTGCAACAAGATCGCCACTGAGCTCGATTCGATGCCATATCGCTAAGGGTTTCTAACCAAGAACTATGATGCTCACGTGGACCCCATCCTGGCAGACGAGTGGGTCCTATACTACCCAATTTGGATGTAAGTGACTTCAATTGTTTCTGCCATGTCAAAATCTGCCCACCTTGTTTCTTACGCCAATCTGGTGCTGGATGAGAGAACAGAGCTCTACTGGGCAATCGAATTGATGGCGTACGCAAAACGTGACCGAGCCAACGAAGTTGACGGAGCCTTATTTGTTTTTCTAACGAGGTGCACTTATTGACTGATCTAAAAAATACGTCTACGGATGTCAACGTTAGTTATTCGTTGTTGGTAACCAACATGTATACAATGCATCTGTACGCGCAGTTTTACTATACGCTAGTGAAACTTGGCCTCAGTGTTGATGGTTTTAGACGCTTACAGGCATTCGACGATCGTTGTTTGAGGGGTATAACACACATATATATTAGTTCGCCGCAACAAAAAAAGCATAATCATTATATAGTTTTTTTTTAATAACGCCATGATTACCACGAAATATGATAAACTATTTCGATCAAGGCCAGAGTGTACAAATTTGTTGGAGTAGCAGGTGTTCAGAAATAGTTGTAATTCTCAATTTTGGTGAATTTTAGCATACATTGAAATCCATTGTGTTGGTAACATGTATTGACTCGGTAACCATAGACTTGGAACCATGTACCTATTCGACAGCCATAGCGTTGCTATCAGGAACCCACTCAACAACCATAGTATTGGCGTCCTTTACTGGCTTGGTATATATATATATATATAATTTATAGTGAGTTGGCTTTGAAGTCGCATTGTCGAAGACTTTATATTAAGTTAGCTCCACTACTGCTGGTATACACATTCGTATAGGAGATTGTACCGTCCATTTGTTCCACGTTTCTTCCCCAAATATATAGTGGGTATAGGGCGTAGAACCGGCTCCTACTGATGAGTCGTTAGTAAGCATAAAATGCGTGTGTACGTGAGATTGGACATTTGGTTAACGGTGACATTGGTACATTCTTCTAGTCTTATTTGAACTAATCTGTTACTATGGATGCAATATCTAATGCACATTTGAATATATATTAGGTCGCCACAAAAATGAATATACACAATGTTGTTTGTTTGTACGTCGCCGACTGAACACTGAAAATGGACTTAATTCTTACAACGTATCGTCCAGTTAAGAATGATGCCATCTACCAAACGACGGATACGGATTTCAACATGTCAGTTCATTGAAGAGAATAGGTTTTTCGCATAGCAAATGTATGCTTTCAATTTAATAACAAGAAAAATTCTTTAAACCTTTTCTTCACTCCTTTCCTGCAGCTTGATTTTAACAGAACATATGTCTTAAAGACGATCTGAAATGAAGTCAAAATATAAACGCCATTTAAACCGAAGTTATATTAGACAATTGTGCGAAAGAAAATAGCGACATTTCGTTTATCTACAGACAAACAATTTTGTAACTCTATACTTTGAAAGGACTAAATTTAAACGTGCATGAATAGCTGAAAAAGTAATATCAATAATTAAAAAAAAGCTATTTGCAGCATTTTTTTTAATATTTATAAAGCCGAACAGATATACCCTTCAATGTTACCACCAGTCTCATCGTCATCGTCATCGTCATCATCATCATCATCATCATCATCGTCCTCGTTGGCGTCATCATCATCATCATCATCGTCGCCCAAACTTTCGTTGCGTCGAATTCCTCGATGGCCCGTGGTGGCCTCGGATGCCTCTGAATGTTTGCTTGCTGCATTTGTCTTACCTTTGACGGGGTTGGGCTGAGATCTGCCTGCTTTATTTGACCGTTGGATGGCGCGGCTCAGATGCTCATCTTTAAAATTTCAAAATTAATGGTATACAAAAGGCAACATTGACAAATTTAAGGCAGAATCACATTTCGACTGAATGCAAAATAGGTTGAGTGTCAAATGAAACACATATTGGATAAAGGTTCATTATTTCTTCATATAGGGACATATTGTCATTCTATAATTTAGTTAATCTTAACAAAATAATAAGTTTGGTTTATATGAAAACGATGATGGACGTCTCTGCACTATTTTTCGCATTATCTTAAGATTTCTCAGAAATGGCACCATACAGAAAAAGAAGAAAAGTAAAGAAAACTAGAATGATACCTAGCACAAACACAGACCATTCCCAGATTTATAAATATACCACTTACCAGACAAACTCTCACTCTTCAATTTTTTAATGTAATATATATATATATATATATATATATTTAAGAAGTTAATAGTTTTAAATGCATTAATGCACACCAAAAATAATATTAAAACATTATGTTTTGTCTAATTCCGACTAGAAAACTTCTAACTTAAACAAAAACGCTAAAAATGGGCATTATTGCACTTACATGATTTATAACTGCGGTTAGATTCCTGAAATCATTTGCAATAAATTAGATCACAAATTGTTCCCTTTAAAATGGTATAAAAAATTGAAATCCTGCTTGTTGTGTAACATTTCCATCGGGATCAAAAATGAAAAAAACTTCAATAGCTTTAAAGTGTGTAACAATAGTCAGTCGAGCATACTCTGAAAGAAAAACGTGGCTCTGTTTATAAGTATTTGTTATTATCTATCAATTCCACCAATATCAGCAATGCAAAACGTTTGGATTCATCATACCATTTAATAGATACTAAATGTTTGTCAATTGTTCTTAATTCCCCTGTTTAAACTTTTCCTCAATTCAAGACCTTACAATTGTTACTATTCGCTGCGTTCATCAATAATTGTTTTTTAGCTACCTTCTTCAAATTATGTGAATGAATGAAAGTGTTCGGTTCATTATTCTGGTCCAAATTCATGGTGTTTGTATTCAATGTGTTAAGCATCAATAAGTTTACAAAATTCGCTCATATTCACTGTTGATATTGAACTAAAGTAGACAGACTTATGCAAGATATCCGGCTTAAAATTTCACCTTGTGAATTTGTGCAGTTTTTTTTTTGAATTTTGTCGGAGTGCCAGCTTCATATATTCCAATGCCGCGTTTTGCGTAATTATGGAAATTTTAAATATTTGTATGTCCTCCACCTACTTTAGGTTCAGAAATGAATTTTGTAAACAAGTTAAAGGTGTCCCTATGGGACAACCACTATCAGTCCCGGTTGCTAATATTTTTATGCACTATTTTGAAAAAAATCTGTTGTTAAAATCTCCTCTCAAGCCAAACTTGTATGTAAGATTCCTGGATGATATGTTTATAATTTGGAATCATGGTGATAATGAGTTAAATAAATTCCTCGAATTAGCCAACCAATTAGGTGAATTAAAGTTTACATTGGAAAAAGAGAATAATGATGAATTACCCTTTTTGGATGTGAAAATAAAACGGAATGGTTCCAGATTGGAAAGAGATATTTTTAGAAAAGAGACTTATTCAGGACTTCTTCTTAATTTCTTATCAAATCACCCATATGGAATGAAAATAGGCATTCTTAAATCCATGATATTAAGGAGTCTTAGAATAGTGGATATAGAAAATAGAGAAAAGGAAATGAGGAGATTAAGGGAAATATTCGAACTAAACGGCTATCCGTCAAGTATAATAGATAGATTATTAAATGAGATGTTGCAGAGATTTAATAATAACATAATAAACAAAGTAAAGAAGGAAACAGAACCGGATAAGCACAAAATTATGGTATTACCTGATTCAAAATTGAGCAGGAAAATTAGAATAATAGCAGCTAAATACAATATTAAAACAGTTTTAAGACAATCGCTTACTATAGGCAATAAACTACCTAACCAAAAAGAAAGAGTAGAACCCCTCGAGACATCAGGAGTATATGCGATACCTTGCAAAGAATGTAATCTCAGGTATATAGGCGAAACCATGCGACCTATAAAGGTTCGTAGAGGTGAACACAAGACAGCCTGCAAATATGGACACATTCAAAGATCAGACCTAGCTAGGCATTCGAAGGAAACGGGTCATGAAATAGACTGGGAGGGATGTAAACGCATCGCGTTATGCAACCGCAACAGATTAACTAGACTAATTAGAGAGTCAATTGAAATAAAATCAGGAAAAGGTGTAATGAATGTAACATCGGTAGAAAAATCATTGGGCCCAATATTTAATGAAGCATTTTCTACGGTCAGAAAACGTGAGGCTGCGGAACCTGAATTAAGTGGGAACCTAAGTAAAAAACCTCGCTTATAGAAAACTGATTGCGAATGACCTGTACCAATATCAATTCCTATATACTTATCTTTCTCAATAAAATGTTCCAGAAGAGGGTATACAGATTTAGCAAGGGTTAGTAGATAGGACATTAGATTAGAGACATTTGACTCACACTGTTGCTTATATTTTATATATTTATGTAAGGTGTGAATATCTTAATAAATGAATAATACGTTAGTCCTAGAGAAGATATTCATGGTTAACAGCTATCAAGTATCCTTTTAAGAGGAACTCAAAATGTGGTAGATAGACGGATATATAGATAGGCCTATCGGTAGATAGATAGGTTTATTCTATATACATTATATATATATATATATACGGACATTATCATTTTATACATTACCATTAAATATATATTTATTTAAGATGATATAAATATATATAATATATATATGACATTTAACTCACACTGTTGCTTATATTTATATATATGTTTTTATACATATTTATATGTATTTTATATATTTATATAAGGTGTGAATAAATAAATATACAATTTGATTAATTGGTCAAAAAACAGGAAGAAAAGAGAAAAATAATAATTTATTAGAAATATGCAAACGTATATATATATATATATATATATATATATATATATATATATATATATATATAGGATTAGGGATGTTGGTCTCACACTGTTGCTTATATTCATATATATGTTTTTATACATATTGACATGTATTTTATATATTGATATAAGGTGTGACTAACGTAATAAATAAATAATAATAATAATAGAAAATATTCATGTTTAACAATTAACAATGGTCCTTCTTCTATATATATATATATATATATATATATAAAGGTGTTACGATATTATATTTAGATATATATGTATATAGGTATAATGAATTATTTTAGTCATATGAGCATATATTCTTATGCAATTATTTCTAAGAGTTGATTAACTTCGCATTGTGCTTACGATTAGTTTTGAAAACCGTTAGTTGTCCATACTATCTCTACCTTTCTCTCTTTAATCTTTCACCTAAGCGTCGCTATGACATTCACTCTCCTTCCATCTAAGTAACTTGCTGCTCCATATTTGAACTAATTTGTTACTATGTGCGCAATACCTCATACACCATTGTATACATTAGAGTTCCCGGCTTTAAATAAAATACAGTATATGACAGTCAAGGTTTTGGTTTTATCATTTTTGAATTTTGATTACCGTGACATAGTAGCAATACAGTTATAACAAATAAGAAAAGGTTCGATACTGTCTCTCTCCCCTACAATATTCTGCATACGAGATGAGATTATGTATACCGGGAATTTGAGATAGCTGAGGTAAGGATTGGTCTGCTAATTACAAATAGTTATATATTGAGTTTAGTTACTGAGACAAATTCTATGATTAAAACTAGTGTTGAGTCAAAAAAATATATATAAATAGAATGGTTTTGGAACGAGGTTACCACATTTGCTTAAATCTGCTATTGTGATTATTGTGCTGTGTATAGTGGCCTGAGGATGGTGCTGGAAAGTAGGCACCGAAACGTCGCCAGTAAACAAAGATGTGATAGAACCGCATTTCCATTGGGACGAATAAAAACTCAACCCGATCAAAGACAAGACAAAATTGGAAATTGTGATCAATCGGATCTTTGTAAAACTGTCAGTGCAAAGCCACTACCCGCGTACGCAAAACGCGACATTGGAATATATGAAGCTAGCACTCCGACAAAATTTTAAAAATACTTAAATAATCCAAATCTTGCAACCCCTCGAACTGTAGTCATCTGTACGTATGGCTGCGTTTCAACCATCCATGATCAACACGAGAACACAATCGAAAACGATTAACGAACAACAAATCGCAATGAAAATATTAAACTACCTTCGGTTGTACGGGTGGTGGTAAATATATAAATATATATGCACAATTACTATAAGGACACTGACATAACCTTGATGCAGCTGTCTCCACATTTATATAAGTTATTCAAGCAAGCAATCATTGAATCATTACCATTCGCACAACCACTGATCGACTATGCATTATAAATTTGGCGAAAGTTGAAGAAAGGTTATGCCCATGTCGTCATAGTATTTTGGCAGCCAACACTGCAGTTAAGTAGAAATCATGTGAGACTATTAGGAGTGAGACCTAAATTTTGATTTCCAATGCATTACATTTTAATTGTGGTTAAATAACAGTTATTATAATCAAGGTTGCGGTCTTGATATAAACACCTTACCCATTAATTACTTACATATGTCAGTTTAAACTAAGAATTGTATAGTGTAGAAAAGGCAATTCATCCAGTAGACCGGTTTCGTCCTTATTGGGAACTCATCAAGTACTGGCCAGAATTTGCCGCGGACAGGACTTGAACCTGGGCACGTCTGCTTCGGAATCTGGTGCTCTAACCACTGAGCCATCCTGCCGCACACTACACTGCACACAATTTTCAATTATTTACTAACTAATGTAACCTGGTTAGTCTATTTTTCCTTTAGGTGGAGCTCATATGGCATCCATTTAGACCCAAAGCTCCAACTAACCATAAATGACAGTTAGTTAGTTTTCCGTAGTGTTCTCACGATGTCCATCAACAGGAATCTTTATTGCTCATGTCGCCTTGCCCGAATGTTAACTAGGCCATAATGGTGTTGTGGAAAGGTTTATTTATCCTGATAAATCTACCTGTAGAAGTACATTTCTCAAATCTCACTAATAATTTATTCAAATTATTTTATACTTATTTTTATATGGTAGTGAAACATTATCACTTCTGACTTTTGTATGGTTTGATATATATTTGATATATATATATATATATATATATATATATATATTCTTTTCAAATACAAAAAACCTATTACCCAATATGAATTTTTTTAAATTCAAAACTACACAATAGCAATTTATCTAAATCTTATTAACTGACTTACTAATGGATTGAAATGAAAAATAAACTTTGTTTCAAGAAAAAATTCCACAAAATGTTCATATCGGTCCAAAATTTTCAAAAAAAGAAGCGTAACCAAGCATAGCTTTTCGTGGAGCTTGGATAGCTTAATGCCAGTGCACGAAGAAATCGCTTCTGCTTGCATAGTTATGGAGGTCGATTTATTAAAATTACTGCCGAATAGGAAGACATACTAACACATCTCACCTTAATTAAAATTGGCATGTGTTTTGTAGAAATTTCGTAATTCTCACGGGTCAAAATATGGTTAGCAACATATGTATGTCCAACATCTTTTCATGCACCAATCAAGTTGGTACGTGCTACGGCAATCGTAAATTCAATCTCCTACATCTGCCTACAAAAGATTGTCCAGTGGAATAATTCCAAATATCGATAACTTTAGATGTAGATTTCAATGGAATTTTCGCTTTCACATTAGGTAGAGAATCTTCGGTGGTAGATGTTATCAAATCCGTCATCTGCAAAATGTGTAAAATCAAAAGCTAAACGCAACCTATCTCTTATGATCTTCACTGTCTGTGTTGTATGTGAATGTAAACTGGTTTCTTACCAACAGTAAAAACATTCACATCTGGTTTTATTTTATCATTATGTTTATAATTATCTATAAAATGTGAGGGTAAAATTTGATGTTATTATTATTACACACACCATCCAATTTAGTCTGCACACAGTCTGGCGAACAAACACGTAATGTACTATTTCAATGTTTTTACAAAGATTATCCATTTTTAATGGGCACTAGCTGTTTAAATGTCAATATTCGATTTCCCCATTTTCTTATATAAGAAGGATGTGCAAAATCTGCCTATTGTGCTACGTTTGAGCAAAACGTCAAGTAAAGCTAGAATATCATTATCGTCGATTTTAATGATAAATCTAACATTTGCATGTCATTCATTGAACAACTTAGTGTGTGATGTGCGTCCCATTGAAAAAGATATCCGTATATGGATATCGAAATAAATGGAAAAATCATGATGACAGTGGATTCAAACATTTTGGTACGCAATCCGAAAATCAGGTAAATAATCTATTTCCCGTCGCGCAACATGTTTCTTTTAAAACTTATTAAGTAGTTCTTCGGTATGCACACAACTATGACAGACCAAAAGTATATCAGCAACATAACAGTTGAATAGCTTCACTTCACTAGATAAATGAAAGTTCGTTCGTTTCAACGTGAGCATAAACATATCGGCTATGATATGGGCAAAGCCAAACCCAATTCTTCTGCCTTCATGGTTGACCGTAAAAAAACTAATTGAATACCTGACCTACATATATAAAATAACATTTCCAACTGCGTTTCACTCAGTTTGAAATTTGTGAAATTATCCTGGCTATATCGATTTACAAACTTATTGGTATCCTCAGTAAATTAAACATTATATATATATATATATATATATATATATATATATATATTCTTGACAGATATTGAAGAGGTCCAGATCGGGACGAAATATATCTACGGGATTAATTGTCTATGTTGCCTGATGCAATGCGTAGTTTATACTGGCAAAATGAATAACCAAAAGTCTGTCATTATACTTCATATATATATATATATATATATATATATATATATATATATATATATATATATATATAGTCAGTTTAAACTAAAAATAATTGTTCCTATTCTACAAAAGACATCAGGAATGGTTAGTTAGAACTATAGATACAAAATCATACCGAATGAAATTTAGCCTGAAGATATGATTCATCACTCTCATCGTCGACATCGTCGTCATCATCATGTACAGCCAAACAAAAGCCAATAGTAACCAATGCTTCAATGGCAAATAATTATAAGAAGAAAAAGTTAACGGTAAAGCAGGATCGACTAAATAAGATCTGGAAGAATCAGTAATTTACGAAAACAGATAACGTGTGCTCACGCCTACAAAGACGATCCAAAAACAATAATATACCAAAAATAATAAATGTATAACAAAATAAAAAAATATTTGACAAAAAGTCTTTATAAAAATCGATAGTTAAGGCCTCATTGTACTATATCTAACCAATGGTATCGACGTTTTAAAACGCACTTCCGATGATAAGGTTACATAATGTGAAAATAAAGCTATTGCTATTTATAAATAGAATCAACGAAAAAACTCACATCGTCTTGTATAATCTAAAGAGGTTAGTTGATATTCTTAAGAAAAAAAGGAGAGCAATTAGGACATTGAACAGAGTGAAATCTGCTAGATAATTTTCAACCGAATATCTTGTTTGCACAAAAATTTGGAAGTGTTACTAACAAAATTGTTAGATGATAAAGACTAACCTTGAGACTAAGTCTATTGTGCTTCGCGTGCGTAGAAGTGATAAGGTTCTGCAGATGACTATTCTCCTTCGATAGCTGTGCTAATTCGTGTTTCAAGTCACTAATTAATTGCATCGTTTTTGTGTCCAAATTGAAACATTGGTTTATATCTTCAAGAATAAAACAAATAATAATTAATCAAAAAGTAGTTTTACATTTATAATTATGTCAATATGAATTCAAGGTGAAACACGGAATCAGAGTAAGGCAACTAAAATAAAAATTAAAAATTGCTTGTAAGGAACTTTAAGCACAAATTCATAGGCTTTAAACCGCCTAACAAAACGAGGGAAACCTGAATACCTAAACATACTAGGCGTACGAAATCTCACGATGTATGAAATTAAAACCACAATTAATTTGATTGATTTTTTACGCATAACTCTATGCAGTCGTAACAGAACGAAGAGATTGATCAGAGAATCTATCTGAATTGAGACAAGAGAATATATTACAAGAAAAGCAGTAATGAGAAAATCCGTAGGTCACATTTGAAACACCGAACTAACGATAGAAAACGACGATTGCTTGAATCAGAATCGAAAATATCTTCAGCATGAACAAGAGTAATGGATAAAGATTACATTACAGGTGTCTTAATAATTTTACTTATTGTTAATCAATTTTTTACCGTACCATCGTTAAAAATGTTTAAAGAAGTTTGTTTGTGAGTTTTTCTTAGCCAAAGAACATCATTTTCAATTAATTAAATAAAAAAGAGCATGAACTCACCACTAGTAATCTGAGTGGATGAATCAGCATTTTCAGAATCATCATGCCGTTTCCGTTTCGAGTAATTATTCCTATATGATTTTAAACTAGCCATTGCATCGGAATACTTCCGCTTATTGTGTCCCAACTTATCAGGTGAAGAGATATCATCAGTCTCAATCTCCTCATCACCATCGTTATCACAATCATTGTCATCTCGATCTTCACTGAACCCCTCTTCTAGATTTCTGTTTTCGGTGACGTCAAGATTTCTCCTGCCATTGCCAACCAAAGCACGATTTGATTCAGATAGCAAATTTGAAGCAAACTGCTTGTATTTTGAACGATGAGCCGCTGTTACCTCATTATTTAAAGCAAGCAAGCTGCGCAGCTTCTCTTGACGAGCAAGACTCCTTTTCATGAAAACCCATAGTAATAAAACGAGCAGATAAATTTATTTATTTAATTATTTACGTAAGGAAAACGGATAATAAAATGTAAAATCAAGCTTTACAGTATAGATTTTGAGAATTATGCCGTACTTTCAGCATTTACTGATAATGCAATAATCAGACTCACATGGTTTCATAATTTTGTCGTGGTTCGATAATGCTAATGTTAATTGTGATCACAAATCGATAAATCTTTACTACAAAAAACCGAACTTCATGAAGCATGAATTATGTGATAAGAGAAAGCACTTATTTTGGCTAAACAATCCAAATATATTACATCCCTAACTATAAATTTCGCAAATACATATATATGGATGATTCTAAATATTCATATAAGATGTGGGGTAAACTCACATGGTTGCTTAAATGCTTATTTAGATATTCACAATATATATGTAGAAGAATATTTAGATTTTATATATAAGGTGGGAAAAGCTCACATGGTTGCTTATGTGAATTGGGATAGGAATTATGTATATATATATATATATATATATATATATATATATATATATATATATATATGAGGTGTAGACGGGAAGATAGATATGCTTTGATATTTATATATACATATAAATTGTAAGTGGTTGAATTTCAAAGAACCTATTTCAACTGCTTATAGATACATATATCTACATATATATATAGAAGTATATAGATAGACAATAAAATAGATATATAAAAAGTGTTTTACTGATATAATTTATCCGTTGCGGGACTCACAGTGTTGCTTGTATGAGATTCATATTATATATATGGTATATACACGTATATATATATATATATATATATATATAGATATATGATGAATATATAGATATTTATAAAAGATGTGGGATGAACCCACATAGTTGCTTATATGCTTATCTATATATATACATAGATAGCGTGTGGACATATGTATAAATGGATATTTTATAAGATGTGGGTACAAATATATAAGTAAAAATAAAATTAAAATATAAAAGATTGCTGATATATATATAGTGTATACACGTAGGTATAGTTATATTTAGATATATAGATATTTATAAAAGATGTGGGAGTAACCCACATAGTTGCTTATATGTTTATCTATATATATAGATATATACGATATTTTAATAGAGAAACTAATTCATATAGGATCTGAGTATAAATGTGTACTGAGCGGAAAAACGATTTAGTTAGTGTAACTTCCGTATTCGGTCTTGTCAAAATGATAGAATAATACTCTATAGAGTTTCAATAGTTTTTTAATCTCTCTGTATATAACCGATTGCAAGCTGGATGGAATTAGGTGAACTGGGGGGCAGGTGAGGATTACAGCAATATAGAATTCAAAATTTGTTGATCTTTCTATGCGTCCGGTACAGCAATTAAAATATAGACATCATTGATAGGCGTGTATGTCAATCCATTAGGTGTGCTTATAGTTAAAATACACATGTTTATAGGTAGATGTGTACGCAAAGGGGGACAGGGATAAGTTTTTGTATACATTTGAGTATTAGAGACTAGGTATGAAGACCGGATATTAGGAAGACAATTAAAATAAAAAATATATATAAATATATCTGTCTTGAATGAGGATACCACATTTGCCACAAGTTGTGTTTTACTCCTGTGCGTATTGTGTCAACCCTGAAGATGAGACTGGAAATAACGTCTCGAAATATTGGTGAGAGATCAATGGCAGATCTTGATCCTAAAGCGCTTTCAGACAATCAGCTAATTGAAGGCTTAAAGGAGAAGGGACAAGTGAGAACCCATCAACTGAGGCCAAAAATTACATCATCTGAAAAGATAAAAGGTTCAAGATTTTGCCGACCTATGAGTGCTAACAATTGTCCCGCACAAGAAAAATGCGGTCAAATCCGAAACGAAAAGGACAGCACTGAGAAACAAAATAATACATCTTATAAATCTAATTAACATTTTTATAGCAAGAAACAAGTTGGTTCCAGTTAAACTTCGATATCCTAAAGAAGATACAACAATAAACGTAGAAATTAAATTAAAAACAAAAAAAACTGATTTCATTTTCACGAATCATGTTGAGAAGAATATAGAACTACTACCAGTAATTTAAAAAGACTATTTGGGCAGCGTTGTTCAGCCACCTTCAAAACTGCTCTTCTCATTAGGATTCCCAAAGCCCTAAATTTCGTTCAATAGCTAATTATAAATCCAAAATGTCAGCAGGACAGAAAACTAACTTCATATTTGCCTAGTTTTACGATAGGTACAGAATACATGTTTGAAAGTGCTGCCGAATGTTAAACACAGTAGGTCCGAGGATTGCTACAATCTTTGTGGTGGCATCAGGATTGAGCTCCAGATAAATTTGTTACTCCTACAACGTGCGTCTCTAACAGCTTCTGATTTCATAATCCGGATGCTAGCATAAACGTGGAGGGCCTGTTATCGATAATAGAACAGGGAACGAAAGCTTTAAAGCCAAACGCTCCGGAAGATATCACTTGACATCTTTAAGCGTCAAACTCTTCCGTCCAGTGGAACCTTTCTATGACGAAACAGACATCAAGAGTAACTCTTGGAAAGTCATCACCGTCATCATGCACAGAAATACAAGTCATTAGTAACTAATGTTCACTGCCTAACAACTATAAGAATAACAAAAGAAAAAAATTAATAACTACAAAAATACTAATTTAGGCACACAAATAATTAGAGATTTAGTACTGAACGACCTAATTGCTATGATTATATGTACCAAGATAACAAACAGAAGTGCGGAAAACTAAACTTCTATAAAAACAATTATAACCAAGCTAGATTTAAGGCAAGGCAACATCAGCAATACAACTTCCTTAAGATTTCACTCTATCACATCATAAACACAACCAAACCTCGCAGCTAACTCTGCCCAAATAAGAAAATAATGCAAAAAAAGTGTTATACTAGAAATCCGCAAAAAGATTGCCACTGCGATTGAAGCGATGCCATATCGCACAATGTTTCAGACATAAGATCACGAGGATCCATTCTGACAGACGAGTAAGTCCTAAACTACCCAATGTGAATTAGTTTACTTTAACTCTTGCTGCCTCGTAAAAATCTGCCCACCTTGTTTCATATGCCAATCTAACGATGGGTGAGAGAATATTACTCAATCTAGCAGTCGAATTGAACGTATACGTAAAACGTGACCGATTTAACGTAGTAGATGGGGGCTTACCTCTTTCTCTAAAGAAGGACACTTGTTTTACGATCCAAAAATACGCCTATGGATATCAGCGTTAGTTATTCGTTGTTGGTAGTCTACATTTAAATACTGTTTGTTGCGAAGAACTAATGTATATGCAAGTATGTATTAGGTTTTGCGAACCTAGTAACAAATTAGTTCAGTTGTGACCAGAAGGATAAACCAAAGGCAGCATGAACGGAAAGTATAATCTCATGCACATTCGTTTCGTGCTTAGTGGCGACTCATCAGTAGGAGCCGGTATTACGCCCTTTAACCACTATATATTTGGTAGAAGAATGTGGAATAATGGGACGGTACAATCTCCTAGACGAATGTGTAAACCTGTAATAGTGAAGCTAACATAATCTGAAGTCAACGACAATACGGCTTCAATGCTAACTCACACTATATAATATATATACCGAGTCTGTAAAGGATACTAACACTATGGCCATTGTGTTAGTAACTGATACCTTTTTTTGAAATCGATGAGTACCGGATACTAACACTATGGTTTCCGAGTCGTTACATGATACCAACCTGATGGATATAAATTTATGCTAAAGTTCACCCAAATTGAGAACTACAAAAATTTCCGAACACCTGTTACTCCAGTTAAACCATACTTTCCGTTCATGCTGCCTTTGGTTTATCCTTCTGGTCACAACTGAACTAATTTGTTACTAGGTTCGCAAAACCTAATACATACTGGCAGTCTACATGTTCTTAGCTTCTCAAACAATAGTGATCGAATATTAGTAAGCGTCTAAAATGATCAACTCTAAGTAGCCAATTCTCAATAGTGTATAATAACATTGCGCATGCAGATGCATTGTAAATAAAATCTTTAGAGTGAAATACTCGCATTTCTCCATAAATGGCGAAGGCTGGGGAAGAGTACTCTAGATTTCGCGATTCCCATACTCAACTCGACAGACATATTGTCTAAGTTATTGGTAGAGCTGACAAGGTATATAAACCTGTCAACTATGTCCAGATCTTCACTCTGCAGTCGCAGTGTTGGATTGAGTTGTGAGTGATCCTGTAAAAGTAGCTTTCATTTTGATGATGCGAATTTCATAAGGAGAGATTGAAAGACGACTGCTAATCTATTCAAGGGGATTTTTGCAAAACTTCGATTGACGAATAGTAATATGATATCGTCCGTATCGTAAAGATCGACTAATGCACCACCCGGGAGAGCGTGCTTCTAGTCCAAAATTAAACAAAAATGGGTAAGTGGACAGCTCTGACGAACACCACTGCTGGTAGTAAAGTTGTGTTAATTCGTTGTAGACCAGAAGTTTGTGTATAATGTGTGTAATATCGACAAATTTTGAGTGCAAACCACTTTTCGACAGAATGTCGGATAGAAAATTGCGATTCACCATGCCAAATGCACTCTTGAAGTCAAGAAAGACGGTAATTGTTGGACATCGCTATAAATGTCGCTGTTAAAGATTTTGTCGTAAGGTAGACATATAATCTATACAACCCTATCCTAACCGGAATCCGGATTGTTGTTTTCAAGTATGTGATCCACGCGAGACGCTAAGATGACGTAAAATAATCGAAATAATCCAGATACGACTGGAGTCAGCTCGAACCTGACTGTGTAAAGGAAAATTGGTGCTGCGCAATCTCTCCAAACAATATTCCAAATAAATTTAATGGTTATGACCGTGAGGCCGGTCTGCCCCTTGGTGAGAATCAACTATAGTTAATCAAAATAAATTAAGTTGATAAAAAAATCAGCAAGATGTAACGACGCGTACTTAATTGATAAGACTAGAAATAATCCTGGAACCCTAATGTACGCGTTGTTCTATCATGTGTTAATTATTGTATTATACTTTTGAAATGCGAGCTTTAATAAAATTTCAAATCAAATTGGTTTCTATTTTATCACATATTTTTATCTTGTTTTGCTTTCCAATTTATATATAAAGATATGTTCATTAGTAGATATTTGAGAAGACCATGCGAAAGAAAATTTTCTTATATCTGATAAAATTTCTTTTTGTTTTTGCACACAGGAAGGATACAATGAATTGTATTATAAATTGGATATATTTAGTACACACGTAGGGACAATTAAACATATATTGTGATATTATTTTTAGTGGAGAGATAAGCAAAATGTGATAAATTAGTCATCTAATGGAACATTTATGAAGTGCGTGGGTGATGAAAGCAATGATTGAAATAAAGTTTAAGAACTTAAAAGAAACACAACACTTTCCCAACAACACACAGCTGATGGTAGGTGATGCCTGTGTTTTATGTGATTTAGTGAAAATTATTGAGTCTACTGTAACAAAAGTATTCAAATGAACATTTGTTGCGAGGGCGGTGAGAACAATTACTTTAATCAATAGTGTTATCTTGCTATAAACACCTGACTCATTATGCACACACAATTGTAAGTATAAACTAAGTAATATATAGCTCGTAGTAATTGCCTTTTCTACACTATATAATACTTAGTTTATACTGATAAATGTATTTACATAATGGGTCAGATGCTAATATCAAGATCACAAACTTGATTAAAGAAATTGTAACGAAGGTAACTGGAAAATGCCACCAAATTATCGTTAATCGTTAATCCTGATCATCTCTTGGGAGAGTTTTTTAAATCGTTTTCGGATTTGATAGAAAAATAATTTTTATTATTTTCAACATGCGCCAGTCCGCCAACTTGAATAAAATCAAGGCAGTCGGTAAAACATACATGAGAAATCTATAAAGAACAACAAGTGACAGATCGGAATATAAAGAAATTTTGCTAATTAAGCCGATTTAATTAATTAGCAGTGCAGAATTATGCATCAAATTCGAAGGATTATCACCAGCGGTAGATATAAATATGAACAAAAACGACGCAATACGCACATAATTATGTGACTATAGATCCACCATTCCTTACCGGTCAGTTATTGAAGAAGAAATCGAGAAGCCGAGGAAACTCCAGAAATATAATTAACACGAGAAAATGAATAAATTAAGTGTTCTCATTTTCTGCTCCATTACACAGATCAAGTACTAAGAATTTATTACCATCAGAAAAATAATTAATCATTAAAACAATTGTAGAATTGCATAAGACAGTAGAATTACAGATGAAGAATTGAATAAGCAGAATAATGCTCTCAGAAAATCAATGTACTTGTTTCCACCGGACATAAAATGCATCAGATCACTGTCAAGACTTCAGAGTATTTCAAAACAATGTTTGCACACATATACAAGCATACACACGTTGTACAATCACACACATATGCACACCATTCTTCAAGAACACAATAGCACACCTATAATTTAATGTGGCACAGTGACTAATATATTGTAAAAATATTTCTTACACGTCCACAATTATTGAACTTTTAAATAAAAAAACCATTGCAAACAACTACGGTTGATCTATATTAGGCAATGATAAAATAAAGAATATTGAATGTATATAACAGTTAGATATTGTTTGTCACGGGGAGCTAATATATGTGTTGCGCACCTAGTAAAAAATTTGTTCAAATATGACCCGAAGGATAAACAAGTCAGTATGAACTGAAGGTATAATCTCATGTGCACCTTCGTTTCATGTTTCGCGGAGGCCAAACAGTAGGAGCCGGTATTACGCTCTTTATCCATTATATATTTGGGTGAGGAATGTAGGACAATTTGACAGTACAATCTACTATATGAATAATTAAACCTACAGAAGTGAAGCTAACTTTTTATGTCTTCGACAAGGTGATTTCAAAGTTAACTCAGTGTCAGTACCTGATACCAACAAAATGTATTTCAAGGTAGACTAAAGTTCACCAAAATTGAAAATTACAACTACTTCTGAAGATCTGTTACTCCAGCAAATCTATACTCTATGGTCGTGAATTATATCAGTTATCACTTTTCACGGTAATCATGACATCATTAAATTAAGTATAAAACGTTACGAAGGCCTAATAGGTATGCATTTTTGCATTAAGTATGTCGTACCTAGCAGTGTTGATATCAGGTAATGACAGGCTCGATATATACATATTATATATATTGAGTTGGCTTTGAAGTCCCATTTTCGAAGAATTTATGATAAATTAGCTCGACTAATGCAGGTTTAAACATTCAGATAGGAGAATACACCGTCTAATTGACCTACATTCCTTATCAAAATATGTGGTGAGTATAGGACTTAATACCGGCTCCTACTCCAGTAAACACGAAACGAATGTATGCGAGATTATACTTTCCGTTCATGCTGACTATGGTTTATCCATCAGGTCACATTTGAACTAATTTGTTACTAGGTACGCAACACCTAATGCGCAATTACATATATATTAGTTCGCCGTCACAAACAGTATTTAAATGTTATATATTGAATTAAATATGATGATTACCGCTAAACGTAATAACTGATATCGATTAAGGCCAGTGTAACATGTGTTCAGAAGTAGTTAATTTTAATTCTGGTGAAGTTTAGCATACCTTGAAATCTATTGTGTTGGTACCATTTACCATGTAACTTTAGGTCCAAAGAGATGCCGTATATATTATTTAGTATGCAATTGAAAACTGTATGTGGTGTACGGCAGGGTGGCTCAGTGGTTGGAACATAATTCGAAGCAGATGCGCTCTGGTTCGAGCTTTGTCTGCGGAAAATTCCGGAGTACGTGAACAGCTCCCAATAAGGACGAAACCTGTCTGCTGGGTGACTTGCCCTTTCTACTTTATATCATTCTTAGTTTATACTGACAAATGTATATACAAAATGGGTCATGTGTGTATACCGTGATCACGCAACCAATGTTCGTCTCTAAGTTATCAATTGTCCGTATTTGTGATCGGTCATAGAGATACGCTGACTACAGACAAAAATCAGCGCTCTGCTGTAATAAAAATTACGATTGACTGACAGTGTATACAATAAAAAAGAAAGAATTATTGTAGATGAATTAACCTAAATGAACAATGATATTCACTTAAGAAAAGACTATGAATAAATTTTGATGCTACGCTAGAATATCACTCTATCAATGTAGAAATAAAAATGTTTCTAAGGGCCTATGCAAATGTGACTATACATACATATATATATATATATATATATATATATATATATATATATATATATATATACACCACCAACTAGTCAAAACAAGAAACAACAGTAAGAGTCCAATTTGTACAATAGCATATCAATTTAGAAAACCAAAATATATAAATATATATATATATATATATATATGTATATATATATTCTTTATAATGTCCATGCCTTTTTAATTTAACACAGTATTCTTATAATTAGGAAAACAGAACACATAAATAACAAAGTGGATAAAGGCCATTTTGGCAACGGGGCACCCTGTCAATTCGACCAATTTCACAATTCTACATAAAGCAAAATCAGAAAAAGTATTATTTATCTATGAAGCCCTTTACATAAAACAACAAGCACCTGATCTTAATATTCAAAAGTTTCATCAACATGATATTCTTATCGACTGGCCAAGAATAACAAAATTCAACAACAATATACTAGTATCCAGTCAAGAAAAAACAGGCCCTCGACTAGAATCAACAAACACACAATCTGATTGGCAACAAACTGAAGTTGAAATAACAGAGGCGCATACGGCGACAGAATTCTCCAAACAATATGAGCGTTTAACACTGCAATCCACACTGGCGCTGTAACCATGTGGAAATTATAAATTTGCGCAACAAGGTGAAACGATCAACTACACTGGGAAAAATAGCACTCGTACATGTAACAGTGAACAATGCACACAAATGGTTAATTCTCAAGCCATCAAAACAATAATGACCAGATCTCAGACATCACTTTGCAATACTGCGAGAATGACCTTTACATGCAAACACGCACACGCACACACACAAACACAAACACAAACGCATACACACTCACCAACTAGCCAAAACAAGAAACAGAAGTAAAAACGAGTCAGATTTGTTACCACTAGCATAATCAATTGAAAACCCAAAATGTATAAATATGTATGATTGTATAAGAGATGATTAGTATTCACGAAATAAATAGCCTTTATCCACTTTGTTATTTGTGTTTTCCTAATTATAAGAATATATATATATATATATATATATATACCACATGCAAATCTCAAAAATACTGTTACACAAAGTCCAGCCCAGCATCCATAAATAGCGGACCTGTTCTTAATAACAGGAGCAGGGGGCATACGCGTTTGCTGTGCTCCGATGCAATATACTCAGAATAAATGTTGTTCTTCGGTCTTGGGTGGAAATCCATCTAATGAAATGAAAATTCAATCTAGATTACTTTTTGCCTGGTGGGCATATCCAAAGAAGGAAAAGGAGTGAAAATTTGAGGATGTCAACTTTTCGCTATCTATAAGTTCCAATTTGGCTGTTTAAAAACTATAGGTTTTCCTCCAGCAAAAGGCTGAGAGGGCCTGGACAACTTGCACAACACTACCCTGCCCTAATTTTTCCATGGAAGTTACCCAAAAGTTAAATAAGTACCCTCCCTATGTGTACAGAAGAATAATAACAGGCCATGCTTTACACACAATTTCCAGTTATATACTAACTAATGTTATTTAGTTATGCTTTCCTTTAGGTGGAGCCTACATGGCAATTCTTTAGAACTAAAGTTCCCAATGTTAACTTACATCGATAATTATAGAACGGTCACTGCGCTACCTCGGAGGGTGGCATGCAACTGAACATTTACATAATTAAACGAACATTGGTTGCGCAGGCTGTGATAATTATTTTGACACCAATACGCATATAGTGAAAAATTGTGAAAAGAGTAAGATGAAAACGGAAGTAGCAATATATAATTACATTGTGAGAAATATCATAGAGAGATACGTAGTTAAGCATACTGTGCTTAACAGAAATCGCAAATTATACCAAAAATGATTAATCGGACATCAAATACGTATACTATTCCGTTAGATCGTTTTCTAAACATGCCTATCGAATGCAGTCAATAAACGAGCAACGATTCTTTTCGAAAAGTGAACACGTTGCTGAAGATTCTCTGGCACCTCCTCTTCATCCCAAGCCGCCAGCTGGCGCAAAAATGACTCCGTCTGCTCGGATAACGCTATTGAACAATCATCGTTGTCAGATTCCACTTCGTCTGATTGATCAGCTTCATCAACGTTATCATTTTCATCGTCCGAAATGCTTTCTTTGCTTCTGGTGTTACCCTGATCCATTCCAACGATACCAGAATGTTTTACATTATCTTAAAACGGCATGTACGGACGCGCAGCAAAAATAAATAAACAAAATGGTTTTTAAATAAGGAATATTTTTCATTATATTGTTCATCATAAGTGCTTTATTTAAATTAAAATACATAAGATTGCAGAATCCTTCATTTAAGAAATGATAACCTATCTTTGTTAACATAAAAAGTAACTAGCTCTCTAAGCATTAGCACAGAGAATTATTAGCAAAATAGTATTAATAGTGATCCTCATTTTAAAAATCGAAGTTAACAGTACACCGTTTTAGCCAACGGCACAATAATCATCGTCATGTTATACTTAGTGCATTGGTCCAAACAAATTAAATCAAGGATGTTCGCTTATAGCTTATAATTTATTTCAATTGTTAAATAATCTACCACAATAGCACACACATGCGTACAATGATCGCTTAGCGATTTGTGCATAAACGCATACTTCTGAGGGCCAAAGTCAACAATTAAAATAGTCAGACATTCGAATGAAGTGCACACATGCGAACAAAAATAGATTTTCAAAGTCAATTCATGCTAAGCGATAGGTTTCTGGCGTGTGAATTGACTTTTGGTTTGGTAGAAAATCTATCCAGAGAGTAATAAAATATAAAACTGCGACGAAATTAGACCACAGTGGTCATTATTTTTTATGTAAAAAGTTCTTCACTCAATATCTTGCAATGAACTTATATTATAATTGAACTGTTACCAGGCGGAAAAAACACAATTTTGCACAAAAATAACAAGCATAACATATTAATTAACCTGTTTTTCGTTTACCAGATTTTCCCTGGCCGTTGTTTGACAATTTATTATGTGAAAATCGTTCCACCAACATTAGAACATCTTCCTCCAACTGGTTCCAGTACCTGTTCACCAAACACAACAATGCGTCGTCCTTCGCCTGTCTTGCTTCCAACTGGCTGATTCGCTCGCGCTGGTTAGCAAGCGCCGCAGCCTGTCCACGCAGTGCTTCTGAAAGACGTTTATTTTGTAACTGTAGCGTTCGTTTGTCCAACTCGTCTACTGAGCGAATTCGACTGAAAGATACAGATTCACTACTGAGACCGGATGTCAATAGAACACTTGATGAAGCAATGCTGGTTACATTGCTATTAATCGCCCCAGAACCACTGCTAGTACAGGGTTTAATAGTAACACTAGAAGATGATGTCGGTAATGCCAACGAAGTTAATGTAGGAGCTTGTTGCGAATCGACTGCATTGCTATTACTATATTTTATTGGAGCAACATGATCAGAGGATGGACTCGCATCAGATGTGGACTGAATCATTTCATGCATAAAAGGGAACGCAAAGGCTTTATATAGGCAATAAATACAATACTGAAAACATCATTTACAATTAAAATACTCACCTTACTTCTTTGGAATAAAACAAATATAGCTTCTCCTGTAAGAATGAAGGCATGTCTAGTAACTCGATTATCCCTATTTTAAAATACTTATCGGAGCAGGTTCACTGTTACAAATACAAGTGTTTATAAATCAAAACACTACTACTACCACCGCAAACACACACACACATACACAAATATATATATATATATATATGTGTGTGTGTGTGTGTGGGTGTGTGTGTGAAAATATAACTGCACACAAAAATGTAGTGATTCGGAAAGTTTAAATATAAGAAACAGCATTTTGCATATGGCTGATTTGTTTATACGTATCCATAAAATGGGGTGGGCAACAACATCCAAACCATTTCAATTCGCAAACAGTCAGGCGAACAATAACAAAATGCCATATTAAAGCGTCTTAACGCTTCTTTGGCTATTTTAAGGAGCAGTAGTTGTTGATATGAAAATATTGTACTATCCGTTTTCTTACAGAAAACTGCTCTGCACAATGTGTCATTAGTTATATTTTTGAGTAACAGAACGATAATAGCAACAGTATCGTCCTCTATGTTTTTAATTACAAATCGAATATACCATTGCCATTTATTCAATTTATTAATCAGTTCTTCAGCATGTATACGACATTCACGGACCAAAGATATATCATCAACACAATAGTTGCACCGATTCACTTTACTTAAAAAATCAAAGTTAGTTCTTTCCAACATTCAAATAAATATGTCGGGTGTGATGGAGGCCACAGCGGGACCCATTCCTAGACCACCGTTTTAGCTTTTATAAAAATGATATGAATATCTGAACATAAATAAAATAATCTCTCAGACTGTGTTTTAATTATTTATTGTGTGTGACTGGCGGTAGTTTTGCTATGCTGTTCGTCGATAGGTTAAACACAATGAGATTGGTGTTTACTTCAAGCTCGCAAACTTGATTTAAGGAATTGTTACCATCACCCGAGCAGCCAATGATTGTTTAATTGTCTGTCGAAAGCTACAAGAACTTAATACGTGTGACTGCATTGAAATTTTGTGGGCGACATTTCTAGCACAGAACAATTTATGTGAGACTACTAGAGGCGAGAGCCGCATATTTGATTTTGCTTTCCATATATATGCAATGAGATATGAACCTCGCTTGTCAGTTTGACTTCGTAATCTGATATTTATCATGGAAGATCGAAACGCGTCAGTATTGCCATAGTGCGGGTTCTAAAACTAAACAGATGACTATTGAAAGACTGAAGGATTTCATTCATAACAAACCTCCCGATCTGAACAAGTCTGTTATAAAACTTGCCTGGGCCTTGTTTTGCAAAACAAGGCGTTTGTATTCACTGTCTCCATTTTTACTCCAGATAATTAGGCTCTGTTTCAACAGCGAGCTCATCCAACCAAGGAGACGCATACTAAAAGCACCAGACCAAACACACGGATTACAGGGATGATGAAACTATTAAATAATATGGTTGTTAATGACCAAGTCGACATGGCATGTGATATTCATCACTGACAGCAATACAACAGCCTTTAATAACTCATGCTTCACTGCAAAATAACCATGAAAAAACCCATAGAACGAATAAAAAATCGTTAAAAAAAGAAAAATAAAACAAAAGTAAGGATTTCATAAAAGCAAAACAGTGTTAATGGAGAGTGATCTATGAAGGAGAGGATTTAATTTACATACAGATATTTACCAAAATAACACATAAATTAGGCAACGTAGAACTCTACACAACACTATTATGCAAAAGCTTATGGCAAGGCGTCATCGGAAATACAGCTTCCTTGCAGTTTTCCCTGTATCGCTTCACAAAAAATTACCGAACCCTTCAGCTAACTCTGCCCTACTGAGGAAGTTGAGATGCTACTAGAAATATTCTACAAGATCGCAATCGATCACATGTTCGATGCCATTTTGCATAGTGCTTCCAACTATGGATTATAGTGCGCACGTTCACTCCATCTAGTTAAGCGATTGAGTACCAGAATACTACCAAACTTACAGTTAAATACTGTTTGTTGCGAAGAGCTAATATATATGCAAGTATGTATTAGGTTTTGCGAACCTAGTAACAAATTAGTTCAGTTGTGACCAGAAGGATAAACCAAGGGCAGCATGAACGGAAAGTATAATCTCATGCACATTCGTTTCGTGCTTACTGGCGACTCATCAGTAGGAGCCGGTATTACGCCCTTTAACCACTATATATTTGAGTAGAAGAATGTATATATATATATATATATATATATATATATATATATATATATATATATATATATATATATATATATATATATATATAATTGAGTTAGCATGAAGTAGCATTTTCGAGACTATATGATGTTAGCCTTACTACTATAGGCTTACACATTCGTCTAGGAGATTGTACCGTCCTATTATTCCACATTCTTCTACCAAATATATAGTGGTTAAAGGGCGTAATACCGGCTCCTACTGATGAGTCGCCAGTAAGCACGAAACGAATGTGCATGAGATTATACTTTCCGTTCATGCTTCCTTTGGTTTATCCTTCTGGTCACAACTGAACTAATTTGTTACTAGGTTCGCAAAACCTAATACATACTTACTACCAAACTTGTCACTTACACAAATCTGGCGCTGAGTGAGAGATTATTGCTCCACTGGACAATCGAATTGAATGCATACGCAAAACGTGACCGAGCCAACGCAGTTGATGGAAATTTATTTGGTTGTCTAACGGGTAGCATTCTTTGGCCGTTCCGCAAATACGCCTACCGACGTCAGTGGTGCTTATTCGATGCTGGCAACCAATATGGTCTATACTTCTAAAACAACGGTGGGAGAATGACGGTAAGCGTCTATTCTTCCAATTTAAAGAACTCGGTTTCACCAGCGTATAAAAATACACGTGTATATGAATTATAAGCACACATGGTATTACTCTTATACAAATAGCTAGTCGCACACAGTGCATAGTCAGTGAATAGATAATAAATCTTATAACTCTTCAAGAATTATTGTTAATTCTCACCGCTACCTAAATGGTTTCTGTCTTATAGAATAAAAATAAATTTATACTTCTAAGCCTAGACACTGATGATTTACAATAAATTAGGTAATAATGTTTACCCAAATTGTAGAAATTTACAGGTTCGCTAGCCTCGATATTGTACCATTGAACACCAATAAACCTGGATTTAAAGTATTGGAATGTTTTCTACTCTTTCTCATTGACCACCCGATAGTTAAAAGGGAGCAAAATAATGACTAGATGTACTAAGGAGATGATAATGGGTTTTCAACTTCTTGAACATATAGAACAAATAGCTATAAACAAATAAGACATGTCCCAATAAAACAATCATAATATGAAAGTCAAACGATCATTGGTTGCGTGGGAATGATAACAATTATTTAATTTAAAGTTGCTACCTTGATTTAAATATCCACCTCATCATATATATATATATAAGAAAAAATTAAGCTTTGAATAATGTTTGCCGCAGAAATTCTGGAAAATGCGTGATAAGTTCCCAATAAGGACGAAACTAGTCTACTGGAGTAATTTTCTTTTCCACAATATAAAATGTTTATTTTATACTGACAAATGTATATGTATAATGAGATTGGTGCTTATATCAAGACTGGATCCTTAATTTAAATGAACTATTATATTTTACGATAGAAAATAACTGAGTACTACTTACACAATTTATTTTTTTCGGAGAGTTAATTTATCCATTTTTAATCAGTCAAGCGTACCCAGAAACAACTTGGCTTATTTCGATTTTATAAATTATTCTCTATGTCACCGAAGCTGCGCACAGCATGCGATTTTCATCTATACACCAGCTTATGTTTTTAGCCAGTCCTTCACTCATGTGAATGCAACTTGGTAACGCTTTTGGCGTAAAGTTCAAACTGGCCACACCTAATCTGTAATTATATAACACTCATCGTGCCACTTGGTGAAATAATTAACGTAATGTTTTAATAACTAACAAAAGCTATTGTTATCTATATATTTTAGCTTCGCTTTCTAAACAGAGTCACGATAATGTTGTTGAGGCTTTACTACAATAATATTATTAACTTATTGACCTGCCTTTATTCTAGCATTATTAAGTTTTGAGTAGCCAGCTTGCCAAAATACACAATAGCTAAACTGATGGAAGTAAATGGGTTTTCCTTTCTACAGCAGATAATTATATTTCCCGCAAAATTTTCGAAAACAAAATTTGCTCCTTTTGAGAAACATATACACAAAAGAGGGGGAAAAGGAACATTTTGCTGCATCAAGCGAAATTACAACATTAAACAGTTTAATTTCTTACAGTTTGTGAAAGTTTTCTCTGATGAACTCCAGATGAGCCACATTTAGTTAAAGCACACCCTTCCGATGGTATCGGACTGCGGTCACATCCCGAGCGCTTTGACATTACGAGCAACCAAAAAAGAATAAAAATATCGAGGTCACTGTCTTTATTGGCCTTGTGCAGTGCTGATCAACGAAACTTGCACCATAGTGTTGCTGAAACTTTTTCAAAAATGCAAAGGCAGGCAAGTGAAAAACTGGCTGATAAATACCACATAAACAATAAACAGTATGAAGTAAAAGTTACCAGCTTAATAATGCTCAACAGACCAAAATAAAACAAGATAGATTACATGCGATTGCCGAAAAATAAGATTCATTTCAGCCAATTTTTATGTGTTTGTAATTTGAATTGAGAAACAAGTTACGTATATCGCGCACACCTTGCATAGAACAGCGGTAATTAGTAATCGTAACAGCTATAAATTAAAAAATACGAACGCAAAAATAAGTTAGTAATTTATACTAAAACCTTAGATACCTTAAGATTAAAATAACAATATTATTGTTAGGCAGTCTCATCGAAACTAAGGCCATTCAATTCCTCGATTTTGAGTGGTACGACGGTGTCAACCATGTCTCGATGGCCGATCGTACATGGGCTAACGGGGCTATGGCGGTGGTGTCACCAGGGCGTGGTGGATTTCCGACCGGCAATCGGATCTCCTATAAAATACCACATGAGCCCGACGACGGCACCATGACTCGGCGTGTGTTCCCCGCCACAAAAGGGTTCAACAGCCACAGGATTACATGGACTCCTGGACAGTACCCCGTACTTCCGAATGGCGAATGAGCTCTCAACAGCCACCGGCAACCATGCAACTTACTGCTGCCTTGCAGACTGCGCTTGGATGTGCAAAGGCTAGAGGCGCGTCCTCGATCAAAAGCCGAGTGGTGAGGGGACACCACTTGTATCAAATTCCCATGAAACTCCATGAAATGTGGAGCCGGCTTATCCTCCAAAAGGAGTCAGCCGCAGTAAAGCTAAAAAAAGCTGACTTCAGAAATACTACCATGAAGTGAAAATGATGTAATTCAAGCATATATAAAATCTCAGAATGTAGGATATTAAGGATACGATCGACAAAACTATGCCTTCCAATAATATGAACCCAAAAAATGCATGTCCATATGTTGCAGAGGGTAGATTAAACTGGCATGCTTGAAGGTTTGAGAGATCATCACACATTGACCCTAAACGTTACAAGTGACATAAAAAACGCCAATAGTTAAGTGTTCCTTGAAGATCCCAATTCGTGATAATAATTATTTAAACTCAGTTGGTTTGGATAACACATGGATATTAGTTCACTGCCACAAAAAGACACATGAAGCCTTTAAATCTACGTCTTGAAATTCAAATTAGAATAAAGTGTTGATAAACCCAATGATTAAGAATATAAATCAAATCTGTGCGTTGCTCCAGTATTGTAAAATACAATACTTATAAATTGCCACACAAATTTCTGGTTAAGAAATCATACATTTTTCAAACGCTAAGAATTAAATGAGTCAGCCTAAACAAACTTGAAATGATACATATAATTAAACAATTATTGATTGCGCAGGTGGTAAAAATAGTTATTTAAATGAAGGTCGCGAGCTTAACATTAACACCAATCAGATTGGATATACATTTTTTGAATGGGGATTGTTTTGCGAGCCTGGATCAATTGAAATTACCTGATCTGCATTTTGACTAACGCAGCTTTCATAGTTCCAGTAGTTTTCTTTTCGAAATATTTAGGCTAAACTTATCGATAGCCTTCATCAGTCGCAATATACCTCACAAGTTTAACAAACGAAACGAATGAAGCAGGCGCGTTATTTCCTCTAGCCATAATATTTATATTTCAGACTGACCTTTCATTAGATATTCGCGTGTCCCGTGTGTGTGTGTGTGTGTGTGTGTGTGCAATTTCATAACTGTTGTTTTCAACTAACTAATTGAGACCAGAGTGGCTGAATAGTAATTTATCAATTGCATGAGTTAACTATTCGTTTTACACACTCAATTTAAAATGATGTAACTGAGACGGCCCTCACTTTCTGGTGGGGGGAGACCAATAATTCGGAACACTCGTCATAAAAATAGGCCATGCGTGATAAAACTAGAAGTCCGAAAGACCAATGCACGTGTTAAATTTAAATTTAAACCGCTAGGGTTGCACTCAAGAGAGACAAGTTAATAAGTTATTGGCATACCATTAATTATGCGCACGTCACCATGTTTATGTCTATACAACAAAAATACTTCTTTAAAATGTAATTGATACACATATACGTACATCTAAATGAAACTGTAGTCAATAGACATTAATTTACTCTTTGCACGCGTCAGACAAATTATTACTTATAAATATTGTATTATTAGAATAATTTCAATAGGTAGGGTGGGGGTACAAAACAGAAAATTGGGATTCAAATCACTAAGAGTTTTTAAAGCAAATGAATAGTTAGAGATGAAATTTTGAAAGACTATCATAATAATTGATTTTTCATTACTTGAACAATAAGCCCACTAATTAGTCAATCTTAATCCGATGTTCTTAATCTTTTACTGGAGCTAGCTTCAGTTTCCAATTCATGCAATCGCCTTTTCCTGCCATTAGCCAATGCGGTTTTCCAAATCGGACCTAACGATTTTTCAACAGCTGTTTCATTCATAATATTATCTCTAGATTTAATTTCTATAGATTCCCTAATCATTCTCGTCACCCTATTACGACTACATATTGCTATGCGTTTGCATTCCTCCCAGTCGATAGTATGCCCAGTCTCCACTACATGACGAGCAAGATCAGATTTAGCAATATGTCCATACTTACACGCAGTTTTATGTTCACCTCTTCTTACTTTGATTGGGCGCATGGTCTCACCAACATACTTGAGACTACAATCATTGCATGGGATCTCATACACTCCTGATGTTTCTAAGGGTTCAATCTTTTCTTTTTGGTTAGGGAGTATAGTGCAAAGTGTAAGGGGCTGTTTTAAAACGGTTCTTATATTGTATTTTAAAGCTAATGATTTCACTTTCCTACTTAATATAGAGTCCGATAATACCACGACCTTCCCTCTTCCTTCTACTTATCCGCTTTTATGCACCTCAAACTAGGATTAGATTTTATCAGGACGTCCATCATTGTTCCATCTATTAAATGAAGAGGATAACTGTTAGCCTTGCAGATATTGCGTATTCTACCTAATTATAACTTCCTATGCTTTATATCTGATAACTTCTTAGTGCTAATAACTTAAAGATACCGCCTTTCATACGATACGGATGATCAGAATTGAAATTAATAAGGATTAATGAATAAGTATCCTTCCTATAAATATCTCTTTCTTATTTCTGATCATTTCCAATTAATTTGACATCGAAAAATGATAATTCACCTGATGATTCCCTTTCTTAGGTAAATTGGAGTTTGCTCATTCGATTAGCTAAATTTAAGAAATTTACCATTTCATTATCACCATGGTTCCAGGTCATTAATGTCATCCAAGAAACGTAGATACAATTTTTGTCTCAGTGGTGTCTCATCCAACAGATTATTTACCAAATAATGCAGAAAGCTATTAGCTATTGGGACTGACAAAGGTTGTCCCATTGGAACGCCTCGAATTTTTTTCATAAAATTCCTTCCGAAATTTAAAATAGGTGGAGGACATAAAAATACACATCATCTCCATGACGTGTCCAAGCGTCATTTTGCTTCCTCCTAATATTGAGGGGTGATCAACTAGAAAACGTCGAAAACAATCCAAGGCCTCAGGTACCGGTATATTCGTGTTCATATATACTAAATCTAAGTTTATCAATCTATTCTATTTATCTAGTACACATTTATCACTAATTTCAACGAACTGATATTAGTTTATCAGGGTATGTTCTAAGAAATAGGAATATTTTCTTATCATATTAAACAAAAACTTAGAAATTTTATGTTAGGGCGTGTTGGACATTAATAATAAATCATAATACATTACCAGGCTTGTACTCTTTAACTAAGCCATACACTCCGGGTGCAACTGTACCTCTTTGTATGAGAGCGTTGCCATGCGTCGAATCAAATTCATCACTAGCAATCATATTAATGATTAATAATTTTACTTGCCCTTGTAATCTATCCGTGAGGTCTTCAGTTATTTTAGTGTATACTTCAGCATTACTTAACTGTTCTAACATTTTATTATTAAAATCGGATTGACTCATCAGAACTGTAGCTCCTACTTTATACGATTTTATACGTATGAAATTATTTGATCGCCCCTTAATATTAGAAGGAAGCAAAATGACGATTGAACATGTCATGGAGATGATGTTTATATTTATGTCCTCTACTTATTTTAAATTTCGGAAGGAATTTTATAAATAAAATTAGAAGCGTTCCAATGGGACAACCTTTGTCGGCTCCAATAGCTAATATCTTTATGCATTATTTGGTAAATAATCTAACAATGACTGTTTGCGTGGGTGGTGGTAACAATTCTTTAAATCAAGTTTGCGAGCTTGAAGTAAACACCAATCCCATTGTATTTAACCAGTCGTCGAACAACATAACAAAACTACCGCCAGCCGCAACGCACTGACGCGTTTCGACCTTCCTTGATCATCATCAGAGTACGACGGCAAACTGACTATCGAGGATCAAACCGCATTGAATATATATGGAAATCAAATTTAGATATGCAGCTCTCACCTCTAGCAGTCGCGCATACATTGAACTTGATTTGATTTCCATATATATTCAATGCGGTTTGATCCTCGATAGTCAGTTTGCCGTCGTACTCTGATGATGATCATGGAAGGTCGAAACGCGTCAGTGCGTTGCGGCTGGCGGTAGTTTTGTTATGTTGTTCGACGACTGGTTAAATACAATGGGATTGGTGTTTACTTCAAGCTCGCAAACTTGATTTAAAGCATTGTTACCACCACCCGCGCAAACAATTATTGTTAAATTGTATTGTCTATATATGTATATGTGGCGAAAGCTGCAAACAATTAATGTTCGTGACTGCATAGAAATTGTGCAGCCGACATTTCCAGTCAAGTTCAATGTATGCGAGACTGCTAGAGGTGAGAGCCGCATATCTAAATTTGGTTTCCATATATATTCAATGCGGTTTGATCCTCGATAGTCAGTTTGCCGTCGTACTCTAATGATGATCAAGGTAGGTCGAAACGCGTCAGTGCGTTGCGGCTGGCGGTAGTTTTGTTATGTTGTTCGACGACTGGTTAAATAAATGGGATTGGTGTTTAGTTCAAGCTCGCAAACTTGATTTAAAGAATGGAAAACAATCTGTTGGATGAGACTACACTGAAACCAAAATTGTACCTACGTTTCTTGGATGACATATTAATGATCTGGAACCATGGTGATAATGAAATGGTTAATTTCTTAAATATAGCTAATCGAATGAGCGGACTTCAATTTACTCTGGAAGGGGAATAATCAGGTGAATTATCATTTTTGTTAGTCAAATTAGTTAGAAATAGTCCAATCCCCGTATCGTATGAAAATCGGTATCTGAAAGTCATTAACATTTAGAAGCCTCAGATTAACAGATAAAAAGCATAAGTTAGAATTAGGTAGACTACGCGATATATTCAAGGCTAAGTTATCCTCTTCGTTTAATAAATGCAACAATGATGAATGCCAAAAGAAAATTTAATCATAATTTGAGGCAAATAAAAGCGGGCAAAGAGAAGGAAGAGCGTAAGGTCATGGTATTCCCGGACTCTATATTAAGTAGAAAAGTGAATTCAATATAATGACCGTTTTAAAACAATCCCTTACACTAGGCACTATACTCTCTAACCAAAAGGAAAAGATTGCGCCCTCGAAACATTAGAAGCATTAAATCTCTTTCAATGATTTTAGTCTCATGTTGTCGAGTTTTTTTTAGTTTTACTGCGGCTGGCTCCTTTTAGAGGATAAGCCGGCTCCATTGATATCCCGGATTAAACCTCTCCATGCCGGGCGGTTGGCAGCCATTTCGGAACATAAAGAGGGCCAATGACGCTCCCAGTGACGCGGACCATAAACATTGCGTAAACCTAGGAGTTCCATGTCCGATTTGATTGTTGCAAGCCATGTCTTCAGTTGTCCACCTCGGCGGCGGCGCCAGTTTGCACATTGACCTGGGTTCATCACCTGCCGTACCATTTCGTCTTCGGGTTTGCGTAGTACGTGCCCGAACCATTGAAGTCGACGATGTTGGATCCAGACGGATAGTTGCATGTCACCGCATTGGTGACGAACAGATGCGTTCGACACTCGGTCCATCCATTTTGTCTTTGTGATGTACCTAAGGCACCAATGGTCGAATACTTCGAGCTTTTTGGAGTCCTCAGAACGTAATGGCCAAGTCTCACAGCCATACAGTAGCACAGGGCGAACAGTAGTCTGGTAGACTCGGATTTCACTTCTTCTCCAAAGTGAGTTCTTCAATTGTAAGAAAGCAAGTCTGGCACGGTCGATGCGTGTTCGGACTTCATTCTTTGCTTGACCAGTTGGAAGTATTTTTGAGCCAAGGTACGTAAAATCGTCGACTGTTTCGATTGGGCTGTCGTACACCGTGAGCTGCTCATCAGATGAAGATACACCGATGGCGAAGGCTTTCGTTTTGTCGGCATTGATTTCCAGACCAACGGCTGATGAAAACTGGGCCACTTGATCCAAAACGGCTTGCATGCTCCCAAAGCTGTCAGCAAGGAGAACAGCCATAGGTTATTTGATACTTGAACGCCTCGGAACTCAGTTAGCGCGTTGCTCAGAATCCAGTCAACCGCATAATTGAACAATATGGGTGACAAGGGACATCCTTGTCGAACCCCTGTGTGCAGACTGAATTCATCCGATTCTTCTCCATAAACACGTACTCTGGCTTTGGTGGCTGCATAGTAGGCCTTGATCAGATTGACGAGTTTTATGGGCATACCGTCGAGCAGCATGATGTTCCATAGGGAGTCGCGATCAACAGAGTCAAAAGCAGCTCGGAAGTCAATAAAACAAGCGACGGTTGGTTGTTGAAATTCGTTGCGATGTTCCAAAACTCGCCGTAATGTAAAGATCTGATCAACACAGCCTTTGCCTGGGCGGAATCCACCCTGATTGGGACGGGTACGGACATGCCGCTCATTACAGAAGCGGTTCAATAGAATCGACGCCAACAGCTTGGATGCGGTGTTGAGAAGACTGATACCACGGTAGTTTTCGCACCTTGATCTATCACCCTTTTTGGGAAACGGTAGCAGGATTGACATTCCGAAGTCTGACGGGCATGCTTCTTGTTCCCAGATAGAAGAGAACAGTCGATGGATTGATGGCAGTAGTGCGCCTATACAGGCCTTGTAGATCTCTGCAGGAATTCCATCTTCACCGGGGGATTTCTTGCTCTTCATGCGCTGGATGGTCGTAGCGATCTCAACCTCAGTTGGGGAAGAGCAGTCCACATCGTAGCTGGTTGTAGATGTTGTCGAGACCATGCGACCAATCAAGGTAAGTAGAGGTGTACATAAAAGTGCATGTAAGAATGGGCATTGCTAAATCTTTCTCGTCGTATACTGGACATACCATTAAGTGGGATGACTACAAACGCATAGCAATATGTAGTCGTAATAGGATGACGAGATTGATTAGGGAATCTATCCAAATTGAATCTAAAGGTAATATTATGAATGAAATAGCTGTTGAAAAATCGTTAGGTTCGATTTGGAATACCGCATTAGCTAATGGCAGGAAAAGAACATTGCGTGAATTTGAAACTGAAGCTGGTTCCAATAATAGATCAAGAAGATCGGATTAAGATTGACATACTAGTGGGCTTATTATTCAATTAGTGGCTGATCAATGATTGAGAATATAGTTTATTTTTGTCTTACAACCCCACGCTTTCTATTGAGATCATTCTAATAATACAGCATTTCAAATGCAAAGGGAAAACTAATGTCTATTGACTGCAGTTTCATTTAGATGTACGTAGGTTTGTATCAAATATACTTAACTGAATCTTTTTAGTTAAGTATACACATACACATGCACATGAGTGACGCGCACCTATTTAATTCAATCCTGAGTATATCCTGAGTGATTTGAATCCAAATTTAACGTATATTGATTATTCGGATTTCTAACTTTATCACTCTTAATGGCATGTGGTTACGACGAGTGCTTCTGAATTATTGGTCTCCTCCACCATAAAATGTGAGGGCAATTTCAGTTACGTCATTTTACATGGAGTGTATAAAACAAATATTCTAACGCATGCAGCCACTCTAGTCTCAATTAGGTGAACATGACAGTTACGGAAACGCACATACACGTGTAACACGCGACTATCTAGTGAAAGATTAATCTGAAGTATAAATATTATAGGCAGAGGAAATACCGCGCTTGCTTCATTAGTAAGGTTTTTTTTAAAACTGGTGTAGATGGACCAACTGAAGAAGGCTTCCGAAATATTTTTGTGAAGAAAGACAACTACTGTAAAAAGAACAACTGCATTATGCAAGCATGTATTAGGTGTTGCAAGCCTAGTAACAAATTAGTTCAGTTGTGACCAGAAGGATAAACCAAAGGCAGCATGAACGGAAAGTATAATCTCATGCACATTCGTTTCGTGCTTACTGGCAACTCATCAGTAGGAGCCGGTATTACGCTCTTTAAACACTATATTTTGGTCAAGAATGTGGGAAAATAGGATGGTACAATCTCCTAGACGAATGTGTAAACCTGCAGTAGTGTAGCTAACATCATATAGTCTACGACAATGCGACTCCAACGATAACTCACACTATATAATATATACCGAGTCTGTAAAGGATACTTTTTTACTTTAACTTTACTGCGGCTGACTCCTTTTGGAGGATAATCCGGCTCCACATTTCATGGAGTTTCTTGGGAATTTGATACAAGTGGTGTCCCCTCATCACTCGGCTTTTTGATCGAGGACGCACCTCTAGCCTTTGCACATCCAAGCGCAGTCTGCAAGGCAGCAGTAAGTTGCATGGTTGCCGGTGGCTGTTGAGAGCTCATTCGCCATTCGGAAGTACGGGGTACTGTCCAGGAGTCCATGTAATCCTGTGGCTGTTGAACCCTTTTGTGGCGGGGAACACACGCCGAGTCATGGTGCCGTCGTCGGGCTCATGTGGTATTTTATAGGAGATCCGATTGCCGGTCGGAGATCCACCACGCCCTGGTGGCACCACCGCCATAGCCCCGTTAGCCCATGTACGATCGGCCATCGAAACATGGTTGACACCGTCGTACCACGTTGAGGAGGGGGGATGGACTCTACGACGGTAAAGGATACTAACACTATGGCAATTGTGTTAGTAACCGATACCAACATTATTGTAACGAAAAGGTACATGTTACAAACACTATGGTACCATCATGATGTATATCAATTTATTCTATAGTTCACAACAACTGCATTAGTCAAGACGCAGATCAGGTAATTTCTACGTGAGCACATTGTTTATTGAGAATTATGTTTGTGATAAGGCTATAAAAGCAGAGAATGTTTTATAGAAATATTCCCTAAGCCACAAAATTAAAGCGCTTACCTTTTTATCTTGTCTCTTTCATTGGAACTGGGACAGTCGTTTTAGACAATTGGGTTAATCTTACCATCGCAAGAATGGAATGAGTTCACAGTATAGAAGACAACCCCTGGAGTACGAGGTGTTGACTACTACACAATGCCTGAGCCCAATTAATATCTATATGGAGCTAGTCATCCATTTGTACTATTCCAACCGCATAGTCAGTGTATACAACAATAGCAAGTGAGTCACCAACGACTTCGCTCTGAGGAGATTTGTAGTGGCCTCATCGAATATTGCACCGATAAAAAATAAAACGAGATTGGACCTATGGAACATCTTAGTCACTAGTGTGAATATCAACCGATTTTCAATTTTAATGTTTAATCTAACAATCTAGGCAGGGACGCCATTATTAGGCAATCTTCATTTAAACATTTCGAATCTAATTCCTAGTCGACGAAATTTGTTGTTCGGTCTCTTCGCCATACTTCACTATTCTAAAATCTTTCTGAGGTATATAGCAATGACCACCTTAAATGCAACACATCAAATTGTTACCACGAAAGCTGGACAGTCCTCAACTGCAAGCCTCTATTACTTCACTGAACGCAGGAATTCTGATATTCACCACATTAAAGGGCCGATATCACTTCATTGCTAACCTCAGCATTTGTGTTATGAGGTGAATTAAGATTTTAGAAAATGATAGCGTCCGAGCTGCCTTGTCACAACAACGCACAGGCAACATTTAATTAGTGTAGATCCCCATTCGCTGTGTGAATATGGCAATCTGTTTGAAAAATTTAAGTAACAGAAAGCGATCCCTACTGTCTCGCAGTAGATTCAATGAACTCTGTTAATATTATAAGTTATATAAAAGTTCTCAGGTTTTGGTTTTAGAAGTATATGCTTGCCTATGAATTAACTTTGCAGCATTGATCATTGGCTTTGCTCATAAGTCAGCCAGCAAAATCCGAGGCGTCGCTGAAAGCTAGCCAAAATTATTTACATTTTCGGTGTACGGCAAAAGAGTGGACACGGATCGAATTTCAAATTCATTCAGGCGAGATGGTGATATTAAATGCAGAAGAGCACCCGTGGTACACAAGCATCCAGGACAAAAAACAACTTTCACTTTCTTGCCAGAATGCAGTCGATCTGAGTACACCGTGACTAGATAAGAGCTAAGAGCTTGATTGGAGCGCCTGTTGAAGGTAATGACAGCCCTTTTGAACAAGATTCCATCTTGCTTCAACAGGTTATTAAGCAGTCTTACCCAAATTCGACCGTAATTACCACGATGCCAAGACACCGCTCGTTACAGAAAGTCACGGCTAATATACCTGGAGTCTTTTATTAGTACCATAAGTGTTAGCACATAAACTCTTGTGACTTCCAGAAGCAAATCGCTCATGCCGAACTTGGCATATGCCAAAGTGTTCCTAAGTTTCCATTCAGGTGAGTCTTTTGATAACACACAATGCCACACCAGGCTGGATTATTCCCACGATTGAGACGTTATAGAAAGCTCCAAGCCGTTCAAGTCACCTAAAGACAAGCGAAGTGAATACCGCATTTGTGCAGTTCGCCTGCTGTAAACAAATAAGACGCTCGGGATGCATGTGTTCTTATATTTCAAGATCCATTGGATAAACTGGACTTAAGCTTAACCCGTTAGGATCGGCAGACTGCTATATGTTCACCGCGCGTATTTCAGCGTATTCACCGCCAGTATAAGAGAGGTACTGTCGCCAAACGCTGTTGTCCCACCTATCTCTGGAGAACGGTATTCAACAACTTATAACGTCGGAATCGGAGGCTCTTTAGGCAAAAATCATTCTCGGTAAAGACGATATTGATTCACCTTCGGATTTATAAACAGCGTTAAACTTCGAGTACCTAATCACATCACCAGTAGCTAGTATTCGGTTATCTATCCTGCAAGATAGGGCGACTATTTTTACTCCACACCGGTCGATGCAGTAAGGAAATACTTTTCGCTACATTATTTCGGTCTATGTAAGCTGTAAAAGAACGAGAGGTCACTTATTACAAATTGGAATCGACTATTCGGATATAGAGTTATCATTTCTTAGATGACCTTCCACATTTCCCTGCTGAATTTGATTTTTAGGCCTGTGGTTGGAATACATTTTACTCATTTAGATACATCCCATCCTAAACAAGTATTCGATTTGAAAATAAAGCCTAACTGCAGGTTTCGCATAGCCAGGCGGGAAATCTCTATGGCTTTGGGAAATAGAAAATGGATTGAATTGAATTAATGAAACATTATTCTTACCGTCAAGAAAAAGAATTAGCAGAAACATTCAAATTATCAATTATAACGATATAAAGGTAAAAAGCAAAAATCACTTAAAACCAAACAAACCGGCATAATAAAATTCCAACAAGAGAAAAGTACTTTATAGTTAGTATATCGCAATTTATTGTTCTTTTATCTTATTCATAAAAAAAGAAAATACAATCATCAATTATTGAAAACTAATTAATCTTGTTGTGAATACTTGTCTAAATTGATTATCGATGGTTAAATTCACGCACAGAAAAAATAACACTACGGTGGTATGCATACATTAAAATAAAATATTCAATCAATATACTAAGGCAATAAAAACGCCAATCAACGGTTCAGATAAACTAAAAGATCGATTTCTATTCGTCTGTTTAACACAAATTTGCGACAAATATAGGCCAAACGTAAATTTGGCTTACAAAATTAAAAAATACACAATGGGAAAAGAAGAGTATAGTTGACTAAACAAGAAAATGTTGAACCCTGTTGAAAAGCTTGATCTTAGAACTTAAATGTACAAAATTAAGTTAGCCTTCTCTAGAAACAAAGCCTAGCATCTAATGGTTGAGAAATAATGCAATTTTAGTTTCAAAATGTATCTAAAGCAGAATAGATTTGTGGATTTTTAGGAAATATAAAGCATAAACAGAATACAGCAGAATATGCATTCATATCCAAAAAAAGAAAACCAAATAGCAAAAAAGCAGAATTTAGTGATGTACATTAATCTAGGTAATCTTACACTGTCGTTACATAGCATCATATCTACACAAGTTAAAACCTGAAGTTCCTTATCGTAATAGAAAAACTACGCATAAAGCCACTAAAGCCTATACGTATGTCGAACTTTACAAACATACTGCTATCATCAGTAGAGAAACTTTATTTTCCAATAAAAAAGCTTTAATTCAAAGATAAATAGATTTATATCACGCTTGATGAAAATGTTGCGCATTCTTGTTGCTATTTTAATACGCGAGATACAAAGCTCGAAGCATATTAAAGGCCAATAAAAAATTACGTCGACGAAAACTTCAGTGAACTTCAATGAAGTAAGTCCCAAATGCGTACGCGTTCTATTCTGAAACAATTGCAAGTTTGATTGTTGGCAAAAACAATTCCGATGAGGCTTACGGTTTGCGTCAACATTATCCTAGAACAACAAGATACAATAACCCAATCTCATCTTTCAACAAACAAAATATTCAATGAACAATGGCGTCAACTTTCAAAATGGTCGCTTTGGCTGTATTAAGGACATTTTCGATTCAGGATAGATTTACTATACTTTAAGACTTTATTGATATTTTTATTCCTGAAGTTAATTATTAACTCCAACATTTTAACCGTCGCAATGATGGCTCAGCTACGACTTATGGCGTTAGAATTTAAATTAAAACGTATGAAATATCATTTTCACATAATTATACAACAAATGTCATGATCCTCTCGAGCCTACCATCGAATATGGCGGAAAATAACATTCACACTTAATACAGAAATGAATGAAGGCATACACACGTGAAAATAAATTTTCAATTCCAAATGCCAACTTCATTTTGAAAGCCAAATACAATATTCAGTTATCTTTCGAGCTAAAGATTCTGTTATACAGCACTTTCATGCATTAGATGCATAAGTGAAACAATTGAAGCAAATTAAAGATGATTTATTTGTACCTCAACGTAATTGCCATTAACTAAGAAACTCATGTGCGCGATTTTAAAAGCCACAAATAAAAATAAGTTGGTTTTTTAATCAGAATTAGATTTCAGGAAAATCAACACATTAGAGCAAACGTTTCGACATTTACACGCAAATATATATTAATTGTACGTTACAATTAACCGCCTCTTGAGTACAAATTCGTTATGTTTAGAAGTCTTAAGAACAGAGGACAATAAAGAATTAAATTGAAGAAAAATATATTGGCGCTGCTGGATCCAGTATTAAAGTGAACATAAATTAATCGCAAAAGGAAGAAAATTGAGGCACGGTTACGTAAGTAATCCCAGTACTAACACTGGTAGTACTCGAGATAACAGAATTGTTACAAGATCGGTACGATGGTGAATAGTGACAGATTAGTAGACAAACAACAAAGAAAAAAGGAGAACAGTAGTAATATAAAAAGGTACAATGATCATGACGGAAGGTAACGATTTGCAATACAATGTGAAGTCTACAACTAGCAACTTACTCCAAACATAACTTTATTTTAAGGTCATCTGAAACTATAAGAAACGTAACTACTAATAAAAATTAGTTACATTACTGTGAGTAATAACATGTTTGCTGTCAACAAAAATGTTAAGAAAATAAAAGAAGCCCTATCAAATTTTAATTATTTAATGTCGTTAAAATAAAAGCTGGAATATGAGAAACATTGTTGCTGAGCTACATTTACTTACAGGGAGCTTTAAATCAACGAAAACAAAGGAAAAAATACTATTTCATAAGGCAGTACCGTTTAAAATACATGCATAGGAAAACGGCATCTTCAAAATCTAACTCAATTGTTATAGGTATTCGCGACAAGAATTATGCAAATAAGAGAAAGCTAAACAATATTCGGTTATAACCCACTCGAAGTTGAAGCTAAAAAGAGGACTTTACGGTGAAATCAAGATAACACAGTATTGAACCATTAAAAACAATAATAAACAAAGCGAGAACGAGTAAATCATCACTATGCTAGCAGCGATAACAATTTTTTAAGTCAGGTTAGCGAGCGTGAGATAAACACCAGTCCCACGGTATGAAACCATTCGAAGCCAAACAAGTCAGACACACATGCAAACGCATTTCGACCTTACATAATCCTTCCATTGATTCCATTAAGTCAGTTTGTTGTCGTGCTCTGATCATGATCATGGAAAGTCAAAACGCATCAATACGCGTGACTGACAGTAGTTTCGCCATTTTGTGCGACATGTTAGATACAATTGGTTTGGTATTTACCTAGAACGCGCAGACCTACGTTAAACTGGGAACAATATACAAAAATGAAATCAGATGCCGCATGAGGATTTAAAACCCACTGTATTCATTTGTCTTCCTTGTTATCCCTTCAATTAGATAAATTGAACAGAGCCGCATAGTTCAGTGCCCAAGGCAAGTAAAATAGATCAAACAATAGTGTCCAAATCACGAAGTCCAACGTTTAATTTAGAAACTTCTGAGAATAAAAATAACCTATTTATTCTATAGGTTGTGAAGTGGTATGTATTTTGATCTAAATAAAAAAGCGGGACAATGCAAATAGATGGTCGTACTAAGCACGGTATAAGGAAAATATAAATAAAACTTGTGGCGTGGTACTGTAATGCAGTTGAGATTAGTATGAGCTATTCGGCCGTCAAATTAAAAGGTAAGGCAGATCATCAGTTGCATAGAATGTTCGGGAAATATGCCGAGGAAATGTAAATGCCAATGAACCACAACTATACTACAGCATTCATATGAAAACAAGCTCAGGAAAGCGCGAAAATTTGGTTATCAATTCCAAAATAAGTACCGGTACATAAGCAAACCAGATTAAGTCGGTTTCCTTGGGATTGCAGCTTTAATTTCTGTCGATACTCGGGCATTTAATCAGGATAATAAACAGGCCTGATATATGGGGAAATTGAATATAACATAAATTCAGGTGAGAGAAAATGCACCTTACTACAATATCTTCTCTGTGCACAGTATGTTTGGATAAATAACAAACAATAATTGGATGAAAAAGAATAATTTCTAGTCAACAGAAGAAATGAAGCTTATGGGAGAAAAAATTTATGCCAACATACCAAAAGTATAAATATATTATACTACATAAGATACTCGTATAACCAGTAGAGCACACAAGCAAAATAATTTACCAAATTCAGAAGTAGCATTCAGAACCGACATTGAAATTTAGTAACTAAACTTCATTGAATAGACCTAGCCAGTGCCTTTAAACTGAGACATTTATATACATTTTAAAAATACAACCCTACTCATTCGTGAAATTAATATCAAAATAGATTTTTGTTCAGGCATAATACAGAATTCATGAGTATATGTTCACATCACATGTGAGAAGACTCGATATGATACCACATTAATATGCAGCATTTCGAAAATTTGTTGAAAATAGTATTCCACGGTTCATTCCGAAGTTAAACTGTGTAATATTTTATTTCAATTTGGAAATAAACTGTTAATTTCACCACTGCAACATTTGCATTGTTGGTCTAGTTACGACCTGTAACGATAGAATATAAATTAAAAATAAAAAAAAATTTCATTTATTTATAAGATAGATTGTCCGATTTTGTAAATATCAGAACGAAAAAATAATCAACATGATATTCTAAACAAGACAGTGTAAATAAAACTAAGATTAGAAGTGCGAGTCACCTTTCCTCAGCTAAACAAACTGTAACCTGCAATTGAATGCATTTTCGCCAACCGCATAAGAATGCATTCAACTGTTTAATCAAATAAGATTTCCATTAGAAGTCACATGTATTGAAGTATACTTTAATCAGGACTAATCAAGTTCTATTGCTGCCACGTTAGGGTACCAGAATTCGTGCACACAATAGCTTCCTATTAAGTTTGCCATTCCTCACCAGTTTGCTGCTTGTCACATGTCACAAATGTCAATTTTGCATAGAAAACAACAAAAAAACAGAATTAATGATGATTGTAATATTAGAGAAATGAGATTAAAATCACACAAAATCATTATAAATATACGCGTCGCAATATATTGAACACACTAGACTCACAAAATGGAACAAAAATAAAAACCAATAATAGAAGGTTGAAAGAGTCAGAATCGAAGAATGAAACGACAGTTACTCAACGACAGTTACTATCTGAAAAGGTAAAAAAAATCGAACTATGAAATAATCCTCATTATATTAGTTCGTGAAAACCAACCGAAAACAAGAAGACAAAAAATTATGAGTCTCAGAGAAATTTACGTCTATTAGCATCGTTTTCAGAAATAGTGCTACACCAAGACGAGTAAATTGTAACTTCTCATGGAATAGGCAATCTAGTGCTCACTAACTACTCACACACTACGTTATGAAGCGTTACATTCTCCTGATACCTGTCCGTGTGCCTATTAGCAAAAACATTTTTAAAGCGTTTGTCCTATCAGCAAAGTCAGCAATGCCTTAATAAAACTTGTATAGATGCTTCGTCTCTCTCAAAACATTGATCGATTTTGTTGAAGAACTGAATCATACGCCATGAAAATAAACTAGTTCTTTGAAATGTGATGATAACGACAATGACGTTACTCTTTCAGCATCGCGGAAGAAACTGACCATTATACATCATCCAAGATTCGCGATGGCAAATCTCTATCAAAGACTATAGATATTATCAGTCAACTAATCATTTCCATTAACCAAAAAACCTGTAACTTGCATAGAAAATTGAGACGCTCATACGCAAAGATGTCATATTTAGTTGATGTCCAATGAGACAAGATCAAAATATTGGTAATGACTGATATTTATGAAATCATGATAAAATACGGTAAATTTATCCCAATTCTTTTCAACGTTATAAAAAATCTGGATTCGCATATTTTCTTCACGTTTCCTATTTTAATATGGAAAATATAAATGTGATCAAAAATAGAGAACGCATAGAACCGTTTACATTTTAAAATAAAATACACGGAAGAAGACGATTATTTAGGTAAAGATAATTTAATAATCAAGAAGACCATTTCGCAATATTCGCAAATAGGTGTTGGTTCTTCGAGGTATAACAATATTAGGGAAACTGGCAATTTATTGCAGGGTTGCATTCCAGACTTTTCTAAAAGCAGACCCACATTAACATTCAAACCGAAATAAAGGCTCTTAAGTTAAATGAACTTTCTCTAAACCACGAAAAATGTTGTTTCAAGCAAATTTATATATCATAGTAACGTTATAAAAGCTTTGTTTGTTGGAATTACGATCATAAAAGGTCAAACAAGTAGAGAAAAACTAATTGAAATCTATAAAAAAAACTGTATTCATAGCAAATATCATTGTTTAAGTGCAGAACATAGTCTAACCTTTGTGTTCAACGGCTGCACATTAAAAAATGAACGTACTTGGAAGTCACAAAGATAAAGTTAATAGTGCAAAATAAAGCACAGAGCCCTTGTAAAGCTAAATGGTAATCGGCGGCGTATACGCTAATAGACAATATGGCTTATAAAAAGAGATGGCCGCAAGGAAAATCTTTGTCGCTGGATAAAATTGTGTAAGCAGTAAGTGCTATAGACTTTTCCTTAAAACAATGATACAATAGAATGACAACCAAAAGCCAACCATCTGGGTTTTTGGCAGAAAGTATGTTATAAAATTTTATAAAGTTAAGGACACGATACACAAATTTGTTGGATAGTTAATAAAAGTTATTTATGTAAAACTCAACATATGGTAGCAAGACACTATAACTAGCATCAAAAGCAAATACCTACTGAAAGCATGAGCGCGATACATAGCATTATTTTATTTGCATTCGCAAAAACGTATAAATAATCCAACGACACAAGATAATAAAACAATCTTGTAATCCCATACCATTAAATCAAAAACGATCCTATAAATAATCGTTTTTAAATTTACATTTTAGAGTATCCGGTAAACGATAGTAGTTAATGCATGAGAACTGGTTTTAACTTGCTTTAGTGACCTTGAAAATACTTCCAAGACAAATACACAATAATATCAAAAATCAGTCAATCAAAATTAAAATTTAATTTGGTTCTACATTCGCTGTTGCATATTTACCTCCATTTCTTAACCAAATAAGCATTATCGTATTCTGTACATAAAAAAGTTAGTACCCTTTCAGTACATAATGTAGCTCATTTAATTTCTTTATGAGCTATATAGCCGCCATATGTCTAATTACCGAAAATAGAGTTTTGATACCTTACAAGATTGCATAATAAATTATGATTAACAGTGTTGATAGGAAATCACCGATTGAAAATCTTCCAGACACGCTTTCATTAACATATAAATACTTGTAAGAAATGCAATAATAAACATAATTTCTCACAATTATGCTCAAATTATTTCGATCACAATAAAAAATCTGCAGCATTAGTTTCTTTCGTAACCAACTACTGACTAAGATAATTTCATCTATTACCTGTAGTATTCTTCCCACTGGTAACATATTTACAAAAATTATAATTGGCGACTGAAGAAGACTGCCGATAACGACAGCCGAAATATTTTGAAGATAGAAAACAACTGAAATCATTACTGCGTTAGTCAAAACGCAGGTCAGATAATATCGATAAATCCGGCTTCGAAAAAATTTATTTCATTTAAAGCTAAAGCAGTCCAGTACATATTAACCACGTGAAGAGTTAGCCATTCTTAGTGATTAACAAATAGAAAGCGTACACTGAAAAAACGCAATAACACGTGCGGAAAGAGTTTTCATACACTCAGAAATCTTTTTCAAACTACATGCTTTGTAACATTAAATAAAGAATACTTTTAATTATGCAATATTTTTCATTGTAACAACCCAATGAATTTCATTTACACAAAATAACTCGATAATTACCATTAAAAGGTATATGTAAATCGGAAACGCAAAATCAACGTGTCCTATTTAATTATAAAACTATTACATTCGTTGTCTTATACGATGTTGCCATTATAACGATTTTAATTTACATTATTATATATAAATATGCAAAACTCATAAATTAACGAAGCAACAAAAATTGGCCTCAAGTAAAAGAAGTCACCAGTATACCTTTGAGAAATTGTCCCCTAGTGGTTTCTTCGCGTTTAAATTGCCAAAACTAATAAAATTTGACAAAGTTCCGGTTTTGTTAGTGACTGCATGCATGTGTGATATTCATGACTAAGAATGAGGAAAAAATTTATTCGTTTGTGAGTATAACTACAAATTATGCAACCTAGAATCCTCTAACAACGCACATAAAACCTGGAGTATTTCATGGTCATGCAGATTTGAGCGTGAATCTTAGCATGCTGATGCATCAGTGCCGTTCGATATATATATATATATATATATATATATATATATATATATATATATATATATATATATGAGAGAGAGAAAACCCCATACTCAGGATTTGTCAGGGGATTTTCCGCTTATCCACTCATTACTGTCAAGTTTTCTGTGTATATACTTTCGAACAGAAGCTTTCGCCCACAAAAGGAAATGAAGAAAACCAAGGACAAATGCTTATTTTCGAAATATGCTAAAGGAATGTTTGACATTGCTAACAAAGTAGCCTAAACTAAGTTTGACAGGCTCCGACCAAAGAACAGTTGAAGTATAGCGTTCAGGTCGATATATCAATATCTTAACTAATTATGCGAGGGACAACAAAATGATACAGTAATTGTAACGTTGAACTGTTTAAAATAATAGCGACTCGATAAATACGAAAACATGCCACCGTAAGGACAAATTCACTACACACAGTTTATGTATGATTAACCAAAAAATAACAAAGACAATAATGCCAGTTCGAGAAATAAAATATGCGAATTTTAAGAGTTCATGGTAAGATAATAGCATGTCTATCACAGTGAAAAACAATAAAATTACTTCGGTATCGCATCAATATGAAGTTCATGGTTTATAGCTATAATCAAGAGTTAAAGCGTTGCAATGGCATGCATTAAAGTTAACTTTGATCGAAACGGGATAAGTTAAAGAATACTCCGTATATATGCGCATTATAATATATAAATATATTCTTCTATTTATATATATGTACATTCGAAAATCAAACAGGGCATGTTGAATGCAAATATTCAAAGCTGAACACCAGAGCCGATTTAAGGCAGAAAGATATCAAAGACGAGTATATTCGACTAGACAATAATCATTAAGCGGAGTATTCAAAAATCCTTTATAACAAAGAACCACTAAAAATCAAAATCCCAAGTTGTGCTTGAACATCAGCTACTGACGTAAATAAAATTATTAAATATATTTACAGTCTCAAAAATAAATTTTGACTAAACCAGTACAAATTTATCAATAGAGAAAGTACAACATGGAAGCAACGAAAACTCGCAAATTTACGCGGTATGAATTATGAATAAGCAGGCACAGTAATCGGTCAAATAGTGTGTAAAAACTGAAATTTAACTAAGTCATTTTTAAAACAGGATAGAAAAGAAACGTAAATCGACACATAAACACAGATAAGCATACACACATTAGAAACAAACATACACAAATAATAACAGGCATACATATACACAAACATACTTAAATGCATACAAACAACGCAAGCATAAATACGTACCTACGTACGCTAATATGTTTGTACAAATAAAGATAAAGCAAAAAGAACTAAATATAAAGCATGATGATAAATATTTCTTTTAATAAATTTATAGGTACACGTTTTAGTCCAATACACTGCTACCGGATTGTGCAAACAAAGAAAAATATTCATCCATGTGAGATAAATTGATCAGTAAAATTAATTTACAGCCTAGCAAACTTCAGAATAAAAATATTTACATACTGCTTGTTGAAACGAAGACTAAAACCAAAATAAGTACAACTCAATAAACCACCTAACGTATTTAGAGATTGAAACAATGAAATTATATATATATATATATATATATATATATATATATATATATATATATATATATATATATAATTACCAAAAACGTTTGTATTGCTGGATAAATCGAGTGATTACCTGACTAATATTTTATTTACTGAGGCATAAAATCTATTTAAGATCACCACTCGCAAGTTTTTTTGACTTGACTCCACCGTCTACGCGATCATGTGCAGAGGTAGTCATAAGATTTGATGCAGCTAAAGTCATAAGATTATCTCTTCTCTGGACACAACAATTTGACGAAATATCTGCCAACATATTTGCCACTTGTGTCACATCATCATCGGTGTCAATACGAGCCGATGCTCGAGAACGCGAAGTGTCATTTTGCTGATCTAAGCGAAGGTGCAAATCTCTTGTATCCTTCGACGATAATTCATTTGTACCATTATATAAATGAATGGCACCTGGCAAATGAGTTGATGTGGATCCTATAAAATTTAGCACAATAAAAGCAATATATATTGGCGTGTCTATAATTAACTACTAACACAAAATAATTTAAAATTTTATATTTAAAGACAAAGTATGATATTTATTTCCAAATGTTAGGAATATTAATTACTAGGTTTTAACTTAAAGAAATAATGTTCACCAACCCAATTAATGTCGGATTAAATTTAAATAGAACACACAAGAACCGACACGTTTGAGATAGCCGTTTCCTATTTCAAATGACAAAGTATGTGATATTTTGTCTGCTCATATTCTGATGTACTATCTCGTTCTTTCTCGATGACACTAAATATAACGACAAATATAAATCCCATGAATACAAAGTAGGCCCAAACTTCGTGTCTTAACCGTAAAATAGATCGCTATATTCAGTGAATTAATAGATATCCCAATGACTTTGAAGACGACCAGTGTTGAACATTGAAATATAAGCAAAATAGGATATCTATATCGTAAAAAATTGTAAAGATACAATAATGATCATTCAGGAATTGTTTAATATTTAAAAAAAAGATGACAAGTTCAAACTACAGCTGACACAAAAGCTAAATGGATATTGGACAGCTTGCAATAAACGAGCATTGGGTGTGCGTGCGGTGATAATTTGTTAAATCAAAGTTGCAATCTTGATATTTACACCGGTTGGTTGGCTACAATGAGTGCGACTTTTGGTAAGATTAGCAATATCGGTTGTCCAATGATACCCAAAAAATAGTGTTTTATTTAACATAACGCAATCTATGATATTCTACGCCTAAAATTGTCAACCAGACTGCAAAAATTTCATAAATAACTTGCGCACTGAGTGTAATGATTTTATTGATCGAATTAATTTTTTAGTTTGACTTACATTGTTCAGGTTCTTTCTATTTTGACTGCTATAACAAAGCTACAATATACTCCTCTCGATTATTGCTTATAAAACTTGAAAAAGTCAGTTTCTGATTTGAAGAAAAAGATAACGAGATCAAAATTGCATGAATAATCATCTTATCCTGCATCTATTTAGGATAAGTCAATCTCAGAATATTGAAATAATTACATCGCCCTTGTTGTACCCAACAAAGCGCTTCGGAAGCTGAAATATCTGGAGACAGTGGATGCAATAACCCTTTTGGGTACAAGAGCCAGGTAATTAATCTATTCCCAGTCGCACATGTTAATTTTAAAACATAGTACAATAATTATCATGAAACTCTTCAAATCGATCTGAGATTCCATACAAAAGGTTGATTAGTTTTTTCAATCAGGAACAGAAGAAGCAATGATAATTGTATCTCGATCACGTACTATTTAAAGGATAGTACAATTCACGCGGTCGGTCAGTCGTTCTATAAACTGACTTTTTAAACGAACATTGGTTGCGTGGAGGGTGACAAAAATTACTTTAAATCAAGGACGTGGTCTTGATATAAACACCAGTTCATTTATATACCTACATTTGCCAGTATAAACTTCTGGCACTGAGCTACTCCGCCGCACAGGGTGGCTGTGGTTAGAGCAACAGATTCTTTAGGAAACATACTAAGGTTCGTTCCTTTTGCGCGACAAATAATGTCCCGTTCATTGAGAATTTTTTTAATAAAACAGTCTTACTTTTAAAAAAATAATAAGACGGCTGGCATACGGTCTTTGAACCTTGAATGAATAACGGAATTGTCAAGCTTCAAAAGACAATTATCGTTTTCTGTATAACATAAACAAAGAAGATATTTCAACAATATATTCTTTAAAAATCTAGTTTTAATGATAATGATTAAGTTTTAGGGCATAGCGAAATCAATTATTCCGAACCATTCGCCAATTAATTCTTGTAAACGTTATTAAATCATGAGTTGCTATTTGCCTTTGTACACAATGTGTATCAACCGTACATCATTATTGCTTGTGTAAACAATGAGGTCTGCTATATTGACTGTCGTAATGAACAAACTGTTTTAAACACGCTAAGGCAAATAAAAATCTCCGAATCACCGGTATTACATATTCCAAAAACAATTTCACTGTAACTTTGAACGAACAAATGAAGAATGTGAAACGCTACCACATATTTCAGAGATATTTTTCTACGACTAATGACGTATCGTAGTCCGCTCTCAGTTTAAAAAATAGATTTCTGACAAAATCATTAATGGGATATGCTTCTTAATGAGACGATTACACGAATACATGAACAGATATCTGAGCTTCTTACGCAGTATGAGCAGTGTTCGTATGGAAGAATTAAGTAGGCTATTCTATTAACTTTGTTTATTACTGGTTTACTGCATCATTTTAAGCATTTCAACTGATTTTGGTCAATACACTACAGTGAGATTATAAGCCAGGATAACGTCAGGCCACGAAAGCGCCTTTCTACATTTTCTCTACACAATTAGCCACGATAGGCCCCCCAGGCCAGAAAATTTAATCCAACAATTAAACAACGCCAAAAGTAAGATACAATGAACTGTAGTCGAGCATAACAGAGAGGATTGTAAATGTTGGTGTTTGACTGGCATTTTCTTGGTATAAACCGCACAAAAGCATTGGTTTAAAAATATATACGTTCATCGTTTTCAGTACCACAAAAAAGGTACGAGCAAATGCAGAGTAGCTGAAATAAACTATTCAGATCAAATTGGGCTCCTAAAGCCATTTACAAGGCTTTTAGGTGGAAGAGGAAATGTTGCGAATTAAAAATTTGTCCGGAGATTCTCACTTATTTATGCCAAAAATATGGCTCAGTGGAATAGAAATCAGCTAGTCTATCACAATATCCAATATTCTTGCTAGCAATTGTCGCAATAACCAATAATGCACCAATCACGGAGACAAATACAAAAACAGAATCAACCTAGGAGTTCGAAGACGAGTGGTACTGCGGACAAAGATCGATGAGGCGACGACGCACTACATAGCGATCAATTTTGGCCATGATGCCGTTGGAATGCTGAAGGCAATATCATATTGCATGCCAACCTATCCAAAAAAAGCTATTCCAGTGAGCAGGATATGGGTGGCGTTCACCAAGGGCGAAAAAACGCAGAAATAAATTTCTTGAATGATAATTAGCAACTGTTCCTGTATACAACAGTATATATTGAGACTACATAAATTGTTCTAGTATTCATTCACAACTTCGTTTATGACTATTTGCACTAAAAGTCAAAGCAGAATTATCGATAATGGTGTAAGCTTAAACAAATGCAGTGCTGCTAGAATACTCGTGGCAATTAAAACAAGAATTAAATGACAGTTAATGAACGAAATGACAACATTTAACAATATAGGTTAACTTTAAACCTAGAACAAAATTTAACCTAGGTTTATGTAATCAATAATGAACTAAACCAAAATTCACCTAATAGAAAAAGACCGATGAATACACAATAACTTGGATCCAAGTAGCAGCAAATAACCAGAGTACGCCGTTATATGTTGAAGAAAAGCGTGCACGTTCGTATTATAAAGTAACGCAGAATTTTATTTAGGTGGAAGATACACTTTAAGCTCGACGCGCAACGATAATGGTAAACGGCTTTTGGATAGCTGCGCGAACATAGATTATACTTAACTAACACAATCTTCAGACAGTGTTAGATGTTGCGCCACCTAGCGTCCTCCAGCACTTGAGCAACGGTGGACTCAAATAGATTATGTAGCAATTAGTTATAGATGGCGTGGCTGCATCCAGGATTGTCGTTCTTTTTGGAACACTTATATCGACTCGGACCATGCAATTATCCGTTGTAGATTCGAACTAAAATTTTCCGTGAAAAAAAATAAACCCCACATAGATGTAGGCAAACTCGAACAACCGTCCTTCCGATAAAAATATGGAGATACTCGAAACAAGGCGACAAATTCCACCTGACTCTGTTCATAATAATACTCGTCGCAATATAAAACGCCAACTTAAGCGCAGTCTAAAAGTTGATCTCGAATTCTGTTGAACAAGAAAGGTTGAATGTAAGAAACGCTAGCGTCAGATAATAGTTGTTTCTTCTGGCTTATTCGCGCAACAGGTCCGAAAAAATTCAAAGTTATTGAAGCTATAAATAATAGTAACAACCATTTAAACACAGATGAAATAAGTCGTCTAGATAGGTAGGCTACACACTTCAAAAATCAATTTTCTTGGGTACTCACGTCAGTTCCGATCCCCGAAAGTATGCCTGCATTGTGAAATGTTGGTTTCGAAGAACCATCAGAGTTAGAAGTACGGGATGCAATCCTCCCCTAAACATCGCAAAGCCGCACGCCCTGATGATTTGCTTCCGTGGTTATTTAAGGATGGTGATGACATAATTTATGGTGCGTTTAATAAACTTTTGATGCTATATGGAATGAGGAAACCGCAGAACAAGATTGAAATGAGTCAACTATCATTCCTATTTTCAAAAAAGGCAACCTTAATTAGCTGCGATAACCATCCTAGTATAAGCTTTGATGTAGTCTTGTCTAGGTTATTTGCTTCGATTATCCTACGTCGTCTTAACGTTTCACGCGAATCACACACTAAAGAATAGCAGGCCGGTTTCCGCTCAGGACGAGGTTGTATAGATAATATTTTTACGTTAAGGCAAGTTCTTCAACAGAGACATTTATATCACCATTCCACAATAGCCGACTTTCTAGACTTTAATGGTGCATTTGATTCGGTAGACCGCAGTTTTATTTCATATTTTGTCGAAAAGCGGCGTGCTATAACATTTTTTAGTATTATACGCGCTCTCTTTACAAATAACTCTGGTAGAGTTGAGGTCTACAACGAATTAACGTATAATTTCACAACCAGCACTGGTGTTCGTCAAGGTTGTCCACTTTCCCTCTCTGTGTAATTTTGTAATCGATACCATTATGAACAGCACTCTTCCACATATTCAGGATGCAGGTGTTGAAGTTCGCCCGGCGATAAACTTGATTTAAAGAATTATTACCCCTGCCCGCGCAATTAGTTATTGATCACTTAAATTGGTTGTGCAACTCAACAGTAAAACATTCGTTATTCGTCGAAGATCAACATCAATGTTCAAGCCTTATCATCATAAAGCAAATTTTCATTAGAGATAATCTTTGCACATAACAAACGTGAAACTGCATGCATTAACGTATACAAAACACTAATCCAAACTGTGGAATTCTAGAATTATTCGCTAATGACGCTCAATAACAAAATATTTACTTAACTATTTTTTACAAAGGCAAATCAGTCTCTGAAAAACTTTAGGCTTTAGTCAATATTCCAACACAAAAATTACAATTAGAAATAAATAATAAATAAGCATATTAGATACATCGACTTTATAACTATAAAACAAATTGAGTGGTGTTTAACGCTGATGTAAAAACTAACCTAAATGAGCTTCCATGTCCTCAAAGTCTTCAGCCGACAGCCAAGGCTTTGAATAGTTCAAACAATTACTTCCACCGCTTCCAACTCCAACAGCACTGCAAACATCGGAACCAGGTGGCATATTTGACCTCGTCGACGCACCACACATGCCACTCGTAGGACACTGAATAGAACAAGATACACCCAGCTGCGGCGAATGAATGACGGCACCAGAGTTATGACAACCTGTAGAAGCTGATGACGGTTGATTAACAAATTGAAAAGCGGTGTTCGGACCTCCAATACTGGGACTGATTTCGCCATTACTACAACTACTTGCTCCACAGCTGGAGAAGGACATAGCACAAGTATCTGAAAATCAAAAAGCAAATGGCCAAAATACCAGATATCAAATAATAAATCTTTATTTTTTAGAAACCAGCATGCCAGTTTAACTTATTTTTTGCACATACTTCTTATTCGTTATCGACGTTGCCACTTAAAATAAGCCATTTATTCTCTCGTATTTTGACAATTATTTCGTGCCTAATAAAGAACCAGTAATTCATAAACGGAGATCCATCTCTCACATAATTATTGCCAGAAAAGCCTAGGGTCATGACTGAAAATCGATTGTTCTAATATTTAAAAAAACAATGGCATCGACAACAAATGTTCGCCATTGGCATAAACACCTGTAGAGTCAAAACATTTTTCCGAACGATATTTTTATCCATCTTAATTACAATAGTCTCAGGATGCCATGGACTATACCACCACAATCATCATATCCAACATGAACGGAAAGTATAATCTCATGCACATTCGTTTCGCGCTAGACGAATGTATAAACCTGCATTAATGAAGCTAGCATCATATAATAATTTCGACAATGAGACTAACTCTAACTAACACTTTATATATATATATATATATATATATATATATATATTACTTTTACTTTACTGCGGCTGACTCCTTTGAGGATAAGCCGGCTCTATATATATATATATATATATATATATATATATATATATATATATATATATATATATATAATACATACTTGCATATATATTAGTTCTCCGCAACACACATATGACCAAATACGCATATTTCATAATGACATCGTGAATAGCAAATTTGCCAATTATTAAAACAATAATGCGTAAGATGTATGTGTAGTTGGTAGACAAAACAAAGAATACTATTAATTCGGGGAATCGCGATCAGATGGATGGTTTGTATGTCTCATATATATATATATATATATATATATATATAAAATACATATATATATATATATATATATATATATATATATATATATATATATATATATATACGTAGAATTCTATTTACTACTGTTATTATAAGCTAGTATATTGTCAGAAAGTGGTGTGCCCACCAAATTTGTAAATATACGCGCTCTTAAAACAAACACTTCAGTTCGTGTTAAGACATACAACGAATTAACACGCAACTTTCACAATTTTGTGCTATTATGAACAACTTCTCCTTACGTTCCGGATGTAAGATTAGTTGATCTTCCCTATGCAAACAATATTGCATTATTATTCTAATATCTAGATATGACTATAGCCGCATTGGGTAGATTAGATTTCCAAAATTCGGAATTTAAGATACTTATACAGACCAACCCACGACTCACTTCAGCTCTGCGACCGCAGACTAAAGATCTTGACATAGTTGACATTTATGTATACATTGGTACCTCAATAATTCAAGGAAAATGTCCGGCGAGGTGAATACGAGAATCGCTGAAGCGAGAGTTACTCTCTCTGCCCTATTTTTAGAGAAACGCGCAGTTTGATTTAACCCTTGTGAGACTTAGCTCATTGGACTTGATGATTCTAGACAACTACAAGCCTTTGACCATAGTTGTTTCAGAAGTATGAAATATACAAGTTACCAAAACAAAATAACCAATGCTAAATTCTGCTTTAAAAAATAATTAAAGTTTCAACAACAGCGTTGTCTTGGTCACATTTTGCGTATACTTTCTATTCGACTGCCCAGTAGAGCATTATTATCTCATCCCGCGCCAGATTGACCTAATAAACAAGACGGACAAACTTTGACATGGCAAAAACAGCAAAAGTCAACTCCATTCAAAGTGAATATTATAAGACCCGCTGGTCCGCTGAGGCTCGGTTCATGTACGCATCTTAATTTTTGGTTGAATACGCTGTGTGATGTAGCCTCCAGTCGATCGTAGTAGTGGTATTGTTGTAGATTTCTAGTAGAATCATCGTAATTTTCTTTTCTAATACAGAATTAGCGACGTGACACAGTGAAACCCACAAGAAAGCTATATTACCGTTCTTGTCTTTTCTTAAAGATGACTGCCATAACGATGTTGTGTAGATGTCGAGTTCGCTTCAATCGTGTCTTTTATAGGTACATATAATCGTATTAACTAGATCATCCACTTAGAAAATCACTCCGCTTTAACAAATCGTTGCCCAAATTATTATATTTCTTATTATTATTACTTTTGATATTGTTAGTAATTGGAAGTGAAACCTTTGATATTAATGAGTTCCATATTTCTTCAAAGGATGGCGATGTTTATGACAATGATACACCACTCAAGCAGCGCACTAAAGTTATCTACAAGCTGATAATTACTGGTCTTTTTCTGCTGATTGAAACTATGTAGCATTGTTTTGGCTTAAAGTTAAAACTGTCCGCCTCAATGACGAAAAAGAACACACACAAAACCAAATTTTGAAGTGATTTAAAATTTTATTGAATACCTACACTGTTAGTATATAACCAAAATCCTTCCAAGACAGTAAAACAACATATATTAACAACTGTTGCCTAACGGCTACGTAATCATTTAAAAAAAATATTGTGGACTGTGAGGTTTAAAACAAATTCTAAAATCCATTTCTATGTGCAAAGATGAGAAGATACATTGATTGTTCCTTTATGGTTGCATAAATCAGACTGCAGTTTTCTTATCTACAGAGCTTCATGTGTGTTTAACTCATTTAAGTTGCTATATTCAGTAATTATTTTGAAGGTCACATATATCTGCGAGATTTCAATGATTTTCTGCACTATAGCAGACGTGTATTCACAATTTAATTTGTAACAGGCGATGTGGGCTTCCTCCTTTCGGGTATCCATCTGTCTGATTCATCGGCATATGGAAGCCGATCGACAACTTATGCACATATATTGATGAATACTATTTGAGGTCGACATTAATGGCTTCTTTATTACATGTTACAGAATCAATTGCCTAGGATAGCAATTAGCACATTCGTCGCGTTTTCAATAAAGATCGATTAACAGCCGTGAACTGCTGATAACTTATAGTGACACAGCGCGAAACTACTATAATGATAATACTCTACAGACTGGGTTGGTTTACGGAAAATTGTTCTTCATAGTTTATTAATAGCATTTTTCTATAGTAGGAAGGCAGACAATCATTTTTTTAATGCTTCAATGTAACACTGATAGTGTTATGGCTTTTTCTAAAATTTTGAAGCAGTCACCGATTATGACGACGATTAATTAAACACAATGGGATTGGTGTTTACTTCAAGCTCGCAAACTTGATTTAAGGAATTTTTACGACCACCCGCTCAAACCTTTATTGTTTAAGAGAATTAGAAAGCCGATGGTCTATCGTTCTTGAATTCACTTCTTAAGAAAGAGATTAATGGTAAATTAAATAGAATAGTTTGCTATTAAACAAGCTGGTCATTGTATATATATATCAGTAACTTTTGGCTTTTGTATGGCTCACCAAGTGAAATTTATTTTCCATGATACATGGCTGTGTATGTGTATATATATATATATATATATATATATATATATATATATATATATATATATATAAGACGGTACCATGGAAAATAAATGTAACTTGATAAATAAAGCCAAAAGTAACTAATGTTTGACTGCCTTATAACCACCATATGTCGTTCATAGTTAATGTGGACTGTAAAAGAAATCTAGGTCGCCCAATCCCAGTGAGGGATACATGAAACTTATAAAATTATTTCGGAAAAAACTAAGAAAAAGTGACAAAAATTTTTATTACTAAAAATTGTTCATAAACTGAGATGTATGAGGGGAAGGATCTAGTTGGAGATTTTTACGCATACCATTTTGGACATTTCATCACTACAGCAAGACAAACCTGACCATACATCTTCTTTGTGATCTTTACTATATCACTTAATAAATACGAATAAACTGTGCTTTTAACTTTTCCAAACAAGATCGCCACTAAGCTAAGATCTTTGCCATATTGCGCAGAAGAATTAATGATTCTGAAAGTACGGGTTGTATACATCAGCGGTTTCTGCCATTTTAAAATCTCTGCCTTGTTTGTTACGCAAATCTGGAGCTGGCGAAGGAATAATTAATTTATGGGAAATCGATTTAAATAAATTTAAAACCTGAAGACATTGCAACTAATTGAGCCATATTTGTTTGTCTAGCGAAAACTTACTGGTCGACCGAAGAAATACGTTTAAGCTTCTTATTCGTTAATGGCAATCTATTGGGACTAGTTATCGTAAAGGTGGCCAAATGCTATAAAACGTATACACTGAACCACAAATTTCTCTAGCGTATAACAGAACTGTAGGTACAGATGCATTGTACACACATTCATTAAGGTAAAGAAAGATACTCGCGTTTCTATATAAAAGGCAAAGAATGTAGAAAACTATTCTAGTTCTTGCAACTTTCCAATTCACCTATCAATTACTTTGGTGTCGCAGAATTAACGTGAGTGATAGGTGATCCTGTAATGGTACCTTATATGTCAAATATTGTAATTTCATATAACAAGATGGAAGGACTGTTAATCGATTCAATGTGCTCTCGGCAGTTAAAGTAGACTAAGACTGAGAAGCCTAAGAGAGCTTCATATACTGCGTCTTAAATACATAAGAGTATAATTCATAATGGCATGTATTATGTAAGTTGCCTTGGTCATCAAACGTCACATTTGGGTACTCCATTTCCATTTTCGTTTACTGCATTCAATTTTTAAGTACTCAGCCATAAGTAGCGCTTCTTATTTACCTGATTATCGGGTTGCGATCCGATTTGTTTGTATTCGCTGTCTTCCCGATTTTTCCCCCATAATTTTCGATATCCGGATATGGAAATATTTTTCAATTGAAAGCACATCACCTACTAAGTGGACATTTAATATGTCAAGTGGAAATATTAGTTTAAACTGTCTCATTTGTATTTGTTGTTAGATCTCTTAAGCATAACTTGTTTTTTTAATAAAATGCAAGGAAAGTGTATGTCCCGAGTGGTGAGGAGACACCACTTGTACCAAATTCCCAAGAAACTCCATGAAATTTCACAATCTATGAATACCGTTCATGCTACGGCGTCCCAGACAAGCGACGCGCTCTGTGCTTCCCCAGATGCGGGGTGTCAAGTGAAAAGCTATCTGGTTTTATCAGCGCGAAAACACCTATTTATTTCGGGTGTTGGAATGTTCGAACGCTGTTTGATATCGGCAGCTAAGCAATGTTCCGAAATGGCTGCCAACCGCCCGGCATGGAGAGGTATAATCATGGATATCAATGGAGCCGGCTTATCCTCCAAAAGGAGTGAGCCGCAGTAAAGTAAAGTAAAAAGTAAAGTGTATGACAAATTGGTTTACGTATATGTCTGCATGTGTACACTCTTCATATTAGTTTAAAGTGATTAAGCCACAATTACTGACAACTCACTAGATAGGCGTACACCATGTCTGTGTGTATGTATTTTCGTTCGATTTGGATTTAGGAGTATTTCATTACTGCGCATGTACACTAATCCCAGTGAAATAACAGCGATTTAGCAACGTCTGACAATTCATTAGATAAGCGCATGTCACGTCTGTGTTTGTGTGTGAGCGTTTGCTTAAAACTGAGAAATAATCTGTTACATATAATTCTCGGCACGTCTAACAGTCATTCAAGTGAAACTAAAATGGTAACTGTCTATTCCTACTTACACACGTCATACCTATTTTCACACTTACTTTCCTAAATGAAGTAAGTGCCAGTGGCATCCCGGTGAGGAGGGGGCAAGATAGTGTAAATAAATTAAATAATTAAGAGTTAGCAAAATTAAATGTCCAGCCATACAAAAGTCAAAAATGACTGATGTTTCACTGTTATATAACCATAAGGAGTGAGAAAAAAATTATACGTGAAAACAGAAATAATATATCAGTCAAATTATTGAGATTTACGAGAGAAGGAATTTATTAGGATAACTCACAGAAATGAGGCAACTAAACCTCTCCACAACACCATTATGGTCAAGTTAGCATTCGGGCAAGGCGACATAAGCATTAAAGCTTCCTTGCGGCTTTCACTGTATTACGTCATAAACAGACCAAACCTCGCAGCTAACTTTGCACTACCAAGAAAAGAAAGTTATGGAGATGGTACTATTAGGCATCAGCAACAAGATCGCTACTGAGCTCGATTCAATGCCATAGCACTAAGGGTTTCTACCCAAGAACTATGGTGCGCACGAGGACCCTCGCAAACGAGAGGGTCCTATACTACCCAATTTGGATGTCTGTCCCTTCAATTGTTTCTACCATGTCAAAATCTGCCCACCCTGTTTCTTACGTCAATTTGGTGCTGAATGAGAGAACAGGGCTCTACTGGGCAATCGAAATGAGGGCATACTCAAAGTCACCAAGACAACGAAGTTCATGGAGCTATATTTGATTTTCCAACGACGAGCACTTATTGTCAGAATTAAAAATACGTCTACGGATGTGATATATTTCTCAAACAACGATGATCGAATGCCTGTAAGCGTCTCTGGCCAAGTTTCACTAGCGTATAGTAAGACTGTGAGTAAAGATGCACTGTAAACACGACCTTTAAGGCATTGTGAAATATTCGCGTTTCTCCATAAATGACGAAGGTTCGAGGATATTCTGGTTTTCGTGATTCGTATTCTCACCCCATTGGACATATTGTCTAAGTTATTGATAGAGATCCCAAGATATGTATATCTGTCGACTATGTCTAGATTTACATTCTCCAGTCGCAACGTTGGAGAGTGGTGGGTGATCCTGTAACAGTATTTTATATTTAGAAGTTGCGAATTTCAAATCGAAAGGCAGAATAACGTCTTTTAATCTAAGGTGGCCTGGGCAGCATCCCGATTGTCGAATAGTACGATAACGTCCGCATAGTCAAGATCGACTAGTTTATCGCAGGGAGAACTTCAACACCTGCATCCTGAATGTGTGGAAGTGTTGTTCATAATGGAATCGATTACAAAATTAAACAAAGAGAGGGAAAGTGGACAATCTAGACGAAAACAACTGCTGGTTGTGACGTTATACGTTGATTCGTTATAGACCTCAACTCGACCAGAGTTATTTGTATAGAGAGCGCGTATAATACTAGCAAATTTTGTGGCACATCGCTTTTCGACAAAATATGGAATAAAACATTGCGATCTAGAAAGACGGCTATTGTGTAACGGTGATATACATGTCTCTGTTCAAGAACTTGCCATAATGTAAAAATACTATCTATACAACCTCGTCCTGCGCGGAATCCGGCCTGTTCTTCTCTAGTATGTGATTCACGTGAAGCGCTAAGACGACGTATGGTAATCGAAACAAATGACCTAGATACGACTGGAGTCAAGCTTATAGCACGATGTTTATCGCACGAATTACGATTGCCTTTTTTGAAGATAGGAATGATGGTCGTCTCATTCCAAAGTGGTATGGTTTCCTCATTCCATATCACAGGAAATTGCTTTGTCAACGCTCCTGAAATTTTATGGTCACCATCGTTAAATACTCTTGGAATCAAATCATCAGGGCCTACGGCTTTGCGGCGTTTACGAGATAGGATTTCATCTCGTACTTCTAACTCGGATAGTTCTTCGAGACAAACTTTCCACACCGTTGATGCAGACATGCTTTCGGGAACCCGAACTGACGCGGGTGCCCAAGAAAATTTATCTGTGAAGTATTCAGCCTATCAAGACGACTTATTTTATCGGTTATTAAATGATTGCTACTATCATTTATAGTTTTACTAACCTTTAATTTTCTCGGACCTTTTGCGCCAATAACTTGCCAATGATTATTTCTACGGGGGTTGGCAATGCCACATATAGTAGTACCTGCATTATGCATAGTGGAACTTAAGTTGGACCAAAGTAAATTCGGATTTTTGCCATCCAGACCAGTAAGATTAGCCTTTAGAATATCTTTATAATTTTGTCGGAAGGACGGTTGTTGAGCTCGTCTACATCAATTCGGGGTTTATTCTTAATTATTTTTCAAGTACAAATCTACAACGGATAAGTACATGTTCCGAGTCGACATGTGTTCCAAGAACAACAACAATCCTGCATGCAACCACGCCATCTATAAATGCTACATGATCTATTTGAGTCCAACTGTTGTCCGGGTGCTAGAGGACGCCATGTAGCGCAACATCTAACACTACATCTGAAGTCTGTACTACTTAAATAAAATCTGTTTCGCGCAGCTATGCAAAAGCCGTTCACCATTATTGTTGCGAGTCGAGCGTAGAGTGTATCTTCCACATAAATGAAATTCTGCGTTACTTAAGTGCCCAACTTCAGCATTCATGTCATCCATAACCAGGACTATATCTGAACTTCGTGCTCTACTTAGTAAGGAGCTTAGATCGGAGTAGAAGCGTTCTTGCTTTCGTCAGTGCTGCAATCGGTAGGAGCATATGCAGGTACAACGAAGAGGCACCGTTGATAACGGTTTTTTTGCATTTATTTTAGTTGATGTATTTAAACGTGCCACACACAGTCGATTATTCAAAGGAATCCATTCAATTAAGCAAGCTTTAGCTCGTGCGCTAAGGACAATACCAACGCCCCATTTACCGGCTTGAGAGGACTCTGTGGAACCAGATGTTCGAAGCCAATAACGCTCAGATAGGGTTGGTTCAACCAATTATGTAATACACGTAGGGTCCTGTATTCTGGTTTCAGATAAGCAACATATCGATTTCTAATTTATCCAAGTTGTTTTAATTTTCGCACATTAAATGCACCTACGTTAAAATCTAATCTAGGTTTAATGAACAATCGTCTACTAGAACCATTTTCGATATTTGGTAACCTGATTTTGGGCTCAGTGTAATGATTTACACCAACCATATTCATAGTACCTAAAGGAGTGTTATTGTTAGATTGCTAAGAGGAAGGGGAAGGAAAGGAGGCAGAATCGGAGATAAAGTTGTCTGCAGTAGTCCGATTTCGCTTATCCACCCTGTGCGGCTCAGCAGATAAATCGACCATATTATACAGCGAAACGGCTGATGCAGTACGTAATCATTGTAAGTTGGATGTTTCATGGTTATTTGTGGACTGTAAAAGAACACCAGGTTTCTCATTCCTAGACAAGGATAGTGTTTTAATAGGGTAGCAAGATAAAATAAAATGAAATAGAGGTCATAACAGAAATTTAAAAATTGCCTGATAAAGAAAAATAATAATAAATGTTTATTAAAAGGCGCTACACTAAAACAGAACATAAGATAATAGATCGAATAAGATAACAAGTAATCAAGGATGAATTTACAAAATATGATGATAGTTCATTTTCTGAAAGGAAACCCGGTGAAGCAATTAACAGATCAGTCATTATTTGCAATCTCGTATTTTAAATTCAAGTAAATATTTCACATAAAGATTGTGTGCAATTTGCGAAATAATTTGAGCAGTTGCAGACAACCATTTGTCTATTCACAACCGACCCATGCTGATTTCGCCGTTAAAGGTCAATCTTCCATGTTTTAAATGCATCATGAAGATTGTGGAGTAAAGCTTTTCGAGAATCAGAAAGACAGTGAATCACTTAGAATGCGCGGATTAGTTGGTTTAAAGCTCAAGCATAATTATCAAATATTTCCAGTGGCAGAAAATACTCAATAAAAAAATTAAGATATTTAATTAAGACTCATTCTAAAAAAACGTCTACTGGCAGGCATTGCGGCCAATGTCTATAATTATTCGTACCACACAGTTTTAGCAGTTAATCAAACAAGATGGAGACGTTAAAAATTTGATAAGGCCAATAGAAATCAGTCCATTTCAGTGCAATTTTCATAAGTTGCGGTCCTCTGAATATAAGGATGACGCACAAATTGAAGAGAAGTTAATAAACAGTATCATTATTAACACCTAGAAATCCGCCATATTTCGAATATGACTCTTCTAAATTGCATTCAGCTAGAACCATAAAGAAATTACGCACAGCTGAAGGTTGTTGTACGCAACAATACGATTCTTACATGATTTAGAAAAAAGCAGATTTTTTACACGAAAATGTCCTGATTTCTGTTGGTTTAATCAGATCTTCAACGTCTCTATCTTGTTTGATTTTCCGGTTAAAATTTTGGGTGATACGAGTAATTAATAGACACATCATCACCATCATAATCATCCCCAGCAAAAAGTCAGTTATAACCATTTTCACATAAAAATGGTTTACGATTATCTAGTGAATCTTCATTAACTTTTATTAAATCCTAGTTATCATCATCGTCATGTCCAGCCATACAAAAGTCAAGTGACTAATGTTTCATTTTCATATAACCTTGAGTGAAAAAATCGATAAATAACAACAGCAATAATATTATAGACGAATTACTAATGAGATTTACAAAAGAGAAAGAATACCTAGTTATTATGAGTAAATTTATCAGAATAACTCATTTAAAAGAGGCAAACTAAACCTCTCCACAACACCATTATAGCCTCATCATCATCATCATTTCCAGCCACACAAAAGTCAAGTGACTAATGTTTCACTGCCATATAACCATAAGGAGTGAAAAAAATTATATAAGTGAATTTAGATAAATTATTATTGAGATTTACGAGAGAGGGAGAGGGGTAGAGAGAGAGAAGGAAAACCTTGCTACTATGAGTAAATTTATCAGGATAACTCACATAAATGAGGCAAACTAAACCTCTCCACAACACCATTATGGCCAAGTTAGCATTCGGGCAAAGCGACATCAGCAACACAGCTTCCTTGCGGATTTCACCGTATCACGTCATAAACAAACCGAACCTCGCAGCTAACTTTGCCCTACTAAGAAAAGTAAGTTACGAAGATGATTCTACTATACATCCGCAACAAGATCGCCACTGAGCACGATTCGCTGCCATATCGCTAAGGGTTTCTAACCAAGAACTGTGATGTGCACGAGGACCACATCCCGGCAGACGAGTGGATCCTATACTACCCAATTTGGATGTAAGTGACTTTAATTGTTTCTGCCAGTATAGCCTAGTTCGCATTAGGTCAGGGTAATGAAATAGGAAATAGGTAAAGAACACAATGCCTGCCAGTTGATGATTTTTCGGATGAGCCTCAATTATAATATTATTTGATTCTCTTGATATCATGGCAGACTAGACCCATTGACAATCGATGAACAATTGGTAAATCTGAAATGCAAATTCTAGACTAGGCAAGTATAATCTCCATAGAAAACTCGTATCTAATTTTTTCAATTGCGAAAAATACGCGGTGCTTTGCATTGCCGAAAATATTCAAGTAAATCGTTTCATTTTTATATTGATTGAATTGTGTATTACGCACGTATTCTTTTATACCCGTCTACTTTCATTAGGTCCTCTAGCAGTTTTTAAAATCTTTCAGGTGTTTGCGGAGGATATCCATCAAAGAAACTATTCTCCTGCCATTCCTCCATAATTACTTTATGGTCGCAGTACAGAAATTGGGTAACAAGGCTATAAAAATTGAATTAAAGAGAAGATAACTTATTTGTATTTTATACGTTCAGTACTATACTCCTTCAAGAATAAATTGCTACCATAAAAAAGAGACCTAAAAATTTTCTGCCCCTAAAAATAGTTGATAATTATGCTTGAGCTGTAAAAAACTCAGTCGCGTAATATAAGTGGTTCACTGTTTTTCTGATTCTCATACCACAAAAAGATTTATTCCTCAATCTTCACGGTGCATTTAAAACAAAATAGATTTCGACGTTACCAGGAAATCAGCAAGTTTTGGTTATGAACAGTCAAGAGGTCGCCTACGCTTGCTCAAATTATTTTGTAATTTTGTAATGTAAAAAATGTACTAAAATTTAAATTACGGGACAGCAACTAGTTAAAAAGGATCTGTTAATTGCTCTGGTGTATCTGCATTCAAAAAATGAACTGTGGAGCATGGATTTTTATTTGTGCGAGTGGAATTTCCATCTACAAAGAACGTATTTAGACCAGTCTATAGTGCTCTGGGTTTGCACACTGCTGCGGGCAACATAGACACTAAATTCTATGTTCTTTAAATCAAGTTTGCGAGCTTCAAGCAAACACAAATCCCATTTTACTTGACGAGTCGTCGAACAACAAAGCAAAACCACCGCCAGTCTCACGTACTGACGCTTTTCCACCTTCCCTGATCATAATCAGAGTACAACGGAAAGCTGACTAACGAGGCCAGTAGTGCGTACGACTGGCGGTAGTTTTGCTATGTTGGTGTTTACTTCAAACTCGCAAACTTGATTTAAAGAATTATGCCACCACACGCGCAATCAATTATTGTTTAATTGTATTTTGTGTATAGTAATAGTATTAGCGTTAAAAATGATCACCGCATATGGGACGTTTTTATGAATACTGAAGGAATCCGCATATTGGACTCAGCATTATACAGACCGAGATTGCTAGTGTGCGCAACAGTTATCATTAACGGTTACCAACCACACTCTCTAAACAAGTATAAGCTAATGATATAAAATCCGGTGTAAATATTTGCACTTTTAATAAGAAATATACATATATTCACATACAATATAAAGGTGACGAGGCAAGGAAGCGAATGTGAGACAAATTGCATTCAACTTTGGCTTTTAAATATGTGGCTGTTGAATAACTTATAACATCAGCCACCAAGCTTGCTCTAAAATTTTAATAGTTGCTGTGGAAATCAGAAGTAGGCAAATGAATTAGAATATTAAATTCACGCTTGTCCGAGCATATGCCAACCTGTTTCTTACAGAATAAGTATGGTGTTGCACACACGTGTATAACTAAACATACAATGTCCCATAAAAATTTGCGGCATGCCAACAAAGCATGTTCAATTTTGAAAAAAGCAAGGTGTGTTGGTCAGATTTCCTATTTCGAAACTATTTAATTTTGATGCAACACCCTTCAGAATCAAGTGAGACTCACTGGTAATCTAAATTCAAGCCGTCTGGAATAGATCTATGAGGATACCGCTATTTTAAGTATGCCAACTGTAGATATATTAGACAGTATGGCAACAAGCCACATATTTCATGAGTCAATGGGTTGACTACCAGTCAACTTAAGCGACAATTAGAACTCTGTTGAAAACCACCACTCGTATTATGACGTGTTCTGTTTTAGTAAAAAGGAGACTTATTCTGGTTAATACAGTTATTAATTCCCTAAATTTAAAGATAATTTCTTACCGTGGTGATTATTTAAGTGGTAATTATGATTTCCTGTCTGATGAGCCTGATGCATGTGATGATTATGTTGGTGGTGAGTATGCTGCAAATGAGAATGAGGATGTGATGACTGATGTGCTGAATTTTTTGTTTGGCAGGTTCCTCCAGAGGCATTAATTGATGTAGTTGAACAGTTGCCAGTGAAAACAATACCACCACCAGTTGCAGTAGTAGTTGAAGAATAGCCTAATTGCGCTGCAGCTGGATTAATCTGAGTTGTTTGAACAGCATTGGTTGACGTGGAAATTGGATGTGTCGCAACAACACCACCAAGAGGATTTGTCGACGAAGTAACACTTGCGCAATAGACACCTGGTCCGCTATGTACAGTAGATCCTGTCGGATTGCAACAACTAGCGCACGAACAACACAATGAATTTGGAGGGCCGAGAGCTGGCGAACTAAGAAACAATATAAAATATATCCCTGATTCATTATACCGTTAAATAATTTATTTAAAATATGTATGTACCTCGTTTAGTTACACACCTATGGCCACGAATAAATATCATATCCAGTTTAAATGAAAATAAAATCAAACGTCAGGTTGTACACATCTAAAAAAAATCTAAAGCAAATAACAAGTAAAGACCAAATCAGTGCATTCCTCAAATGTTCAAAAAATAATATTCGGCTCAAAGGAAAAAGTAATCCATTATCTTTATTAATTGTGGCGGATTAAAATTCAGAATTAACTAATCAACAATCGACTGAGCTATAAGTATATAGTAGTAAAACACCAGTTTCCTAATTTTGATGCATTGATGAAAGGCATGCTTCTTATGAAGAACGTTAATTCTATTCAAAAGATGTTACACGATATATATAGTGAACTACGCGTCGAGTATACTCAAAGCACGCAGCCGTCTTAACGATCGAAATGTAATAATTTGTTGCATTAAACTTGCCACTTAACACTTTGCCACAGCGAAATTCTAATAATCTTCGACAGACGTAGAAACGTGAAAAAATGGTCAAACATCCGCTTCGGCATAAAATAATCAAACGACTAAACATGGCGGCAAATTATGCCCAGTACATGATGAGTTCCCCATAAGGACGAAACCGGTCTGACTTATGTAAGTAATTAATGGGTCAGGTGATTATATCAAGACCGTAACCTTGATTATAATAATAACTAAATATGGCAGCGGTATGAGCAGGAAAATATGCTAATTATAAATGAAAAAGTATGAGATGAAACAGTAAATAATGAAATGCACCGTAAGAATTAAAATTCGCAAATGATAAAATTAAATTAACTTCTTATTGGGAAAATATCAATAAATTTTGACTTCAAAAATTTTTTATGAATCACAAGTTCATGAGCACAAATTGCCTTTATGAAAACGGAAGATGTCTCGAAATACATATACTTTATATATATATATATATATATATATATATATATATATATATATATATATATTTACTGATGCTTTCCTTGAATACCACCGTTAAGATAACTTGGACAAATCTCCGATCGCACACGATAGTTTTCTACATATTAAAACACCATCCACATGTTTTTCATCTTTTCCATTAAAGTGAAATTCCACATCTTTAGCATATCAAAATAAGTGTTCATAAGTATGACAAAGGCCGATACATTTAATTATACTAAATTGTTATCATTAAAACAATTTAGAGCAAAACAATAACTATGACAAATTTCAGTACCATATTATGATATACGTACTTATTTCATACTACACATTCTGATTTTGTTTGTCAAAAGTTCCTCTTGTCATAGAAATGCTTACATTTAGTCGTACATGAATCCGACAAAGAATGAGAGAATAATGCTCTTCTGGACAATCGGACCGAGGCCATACATCAAACATGACCGAGCCAGTACAATTTGCTCTGTACGTGAATAACGATGTACGCATTAACTACTAAAAAATACATTTCACTGTACACATCAGCTTAAAGGCGACGTGAAATATTCCGCTTCCCAAAACGGCTACTTTAGCTGAGTAATTGATAGATACCACGAAAGGCAATCTTGAAACCGCATAGTTTCAATGAGTTAAGCCTTTTCCTTTAGTGGAATCTTACATTTAGAAGGTGCGATATTCACAATGAAAGACGAGCAGAATTTCGTAAGAAAAATAGAAGCAAAATACGGTATGTGTTGTTAAAGTCTATAAAAATACCGCTTGCATCATGAACGTTTGGACTAATGCAGTTCAAAAAATAACTGGTTGCAAAAAAGATAATTTTTCAAGTAGAAATCCTAGTTGGACGCCATTGTTGGTAGTCAATTTGTATGATAATTCGCGGCAGACAAAAAAGTTTAGAATAGAATCGGTTGTGCTGACCTGACTTTAGGACTAGACGTACGAGTAACATATACTGAGCTAACAGGCGTTCAGTGACAAATTATAAAAACACAAAGATATAAAAGACGTTCTGCGACACCACAAATAGATGTAAAAGTACTAAAGATACCGGATTTAACTTCGCCAAGTATGTAGGAATTTGCACCAGCGATCATTTAATTGTATTTTTTGAAATAAATATATTTGTTTAAACAAAGGTTGTTGGAGATTGATATTTATTTTAGGCTTATATATAAAATATGTGAAAATCAACAAATGAGGAAATTAATCTAGTTGAAGTGCAAAAAAGTACAAATAATGCAATCATGCAATGTAAAACTAATCACTAAAATATATATAACAGATTTTGTGTTACTTAAAGTTAGTCCAAAAATATTTAAGATTAAGAATAGTGTGTTCTATAATAATAAAGAATATGCCAGAACGACGTGAATAAATATAAAAACGCACATTGTGGTCTACGGCAGAACCCTTCCAAAAGAAATTTAGCTGACTACAAAATTATCGATGGCTTTTCACCAGAGCGAATGAAGAAAGTGGGAGTCAACTGCGTGCGAGAATTAAGGAGACGGTGTATCCATTCTCCTTCCACTTGACTACAAAAGAATAAGTGCAGCGATATTATGAAAGCAACACATCAGCCTCCAATAATTCATGCGTCAAAGTCAAACAACCATGATCAAAATAAAAATAAATTGCACTAATAAAGACAGAAATTGAAATTTTAAACAAAAATGTTAAAGGATATTTTTAAGATGAAAGAGATACTGGCAAGTAAATAGAAATAAGTAAGGATATGATGAAGCATTTAGCAGTTTTCAGTAAAGAATAATGTTCCATCATCATCATCATTTCCAGACACACAAAAGTCAAGTGTCTAATGTTTCATTGCCATATAACCATAAGGAGTGAAAAAAGTATATAAGTGAATTTAGATAAATTATTATTGAGATTTACGAGAGAGGGACAGGGGTAGAGAGCGAAGGAAAACCTATTAAGAGTAAATTTATCAGCATAACTCACAGAAATGAGGCAAACTAAACCTCTCCTCAACACCATTATGGTCAAGTTAGCATTCGGACAAGGCGACATCAGCAACACAGCTTCCTTGCGGATTTCACCGTATCACGTCATAAACAAACCGAACCTCGCAGCTAACTTTGCCCTACTAAGAAAAGTAAATTACGAAGATGATTCTACTATACATCTGCAACAAGATCGCCACTGAGCACGATTCGCTGCCATATCGCTAAGGGTTTCTAACCAAGAACTGTGATGTGCACGAGGACCCCATCCCGGCAGACGAGTGGATCCTATACTACCCAATTTGGATGTAAGTGACTTTAATTGTTTCTGCCATGTCAAAATCTGCCCACCTTGTTTCTTACGCCAATTTGGTGCTGGATGAGAGAACAGAGCTCTATTGGGCAATCGGAATGAGGGCATACGCAAAACGTGACCGAGCCAACGAAGTTGATGGAGCCTTATTTGCTTTTCTAAAGACGAGCACTTATTGTCAGATCCAAAAATACGTCTACGGATGTCAACGTTAGTTATTCTTTGTTGGTAACCAACATGTGCTATACTTCTCAAACAACGATGATCGAATGTCTGTAAGCTTCTCAGATCATCAACTCTAAGAGGCCAAGTTTCACTAGCGTATAGTAAGACTGCGCGTACAGATGCACTGTAAACACGACCTTTAAGGCAAAGTGAAATATTCGCGTTTCTTCATAAATGACGACGGTTTGATAAAGTTACTCTAGCTTTCGCGATCCGTATTCTCACCTCGTCGGACATATTGCCTACGTTATTGATAGAGCTCTCAAGATATGTAAACCTGTCGACTATGTCTAGATTTTCATTCTCCAGTCGCAATGTTGGAGAGAGTGGTGGGTGATCCTGTAACAGTATTTTATATTTAGAAGTTGCGAATTTCAAATCGAAAGGCGGAATAACGTCTTTAAATCTAAGGTGGCCTGGGCAGCATCCCGATTGTCGAATAGTACGATAACGTCCGCATAGTCTAGATCGACCAGTTTATCGCTGGGAGAACTTCAACACCTGCATCCTGAATGTGTGGAAGTGTTGTACATAATGGCATCGATTACAAAATTAAACAAAGAGAGGGAAAGTGGACAACCTTGACGAACACGACTGCTGGTTGTAAAGTTGTGCGTTAATTCGTTGTAAACTTTAACGCGACCAGAAGCATTTGCGTAGAGCTCGTATAATATTAACAAATTTAGTGGGCACACCGCTTTTCGACAAGATATGGAATAAAACATTGCGATCCACCGAATCAAATGCACCCTTGAAGTCTAGAAAGACCACTATTGTGGGACGGTGATATAAATTTCTCTGTTCGAGAACTTGCCTTAACGTAAAAAAATATTATCTATACAACCTCGTTCTGCGCGGAATCCAGCCTGTTCTTCTCTTGTTTGTGATTCACGTGAAGCGCTAAGACGACGTAGGATAATCGAAGCAAATAACCTTGATACCACGATGGTTATCGCACGAATTACGATTACCTTTTTTTAAGATAGAAATGATGGTCGTCTCATTCCAAAATGGTATGGTTTCCTCATTCCATATAGTATGAAAAAGTTTGGTCAACGCTCCTGAAATTATATCGCCACCATCCTTAAACAATCCCGGAAGCAGATCATCGGGGCCGGCGGCTTTGTGGCGCTTAAGAGATAGGATTGCATCGCGTACTTCTAACTCGGATGGTTCTTCGGGACTAACATTCCACACTGTTGATGCAGACATGCTTTCGGGAAGCGGAACTGACGCGGGTGGCCAAGAAAATTGATCTCTAAAGTGTTCAGCCCACCTGTCAAGACGACTTATTTTATCGGTTATTAATTCGTTGTTACTATCATTTATAGTTTCGCTAACTTTTAACTTTCTCGGACCTATTGTGCGTTTAAGTTGGAACAAACAGCGACTGTTACCTGACGCGAAAGCTAATTCCATTTCTTCAGCCTTTCTGCTCCAAAATTTTTCGAGATCGCCTTTTAGACTGCGCTTCAGTTGGCGTCTTATATTGCGACGGGTATTATTATGAGTCGAGCCAGGTGGAATTTGGCGCCTTATTTCGAGTATCCATAGATTTTACAGAGAGCCAGTGATTATTTCTACGGGGGCCTGCTATGCCACATACAGTAGTACCTGCATTGTGCATAGTGGAACTTATCTTGGACCAAAGTATATTCGGATTTTCGCTATTCAGACCAGTTAGATTAGCCTTTAGAATATTTTCATAGTTTTGTCGGATGGACGGTTGTTCGAGTTTGCCTACATCAATTTGGGGTTTATTCTTAATTATTTTCCCGGAAAATTTTAGAGCAAATCTACAACGGATAAGTGCATGGTCCGAGTCGACATAAGTGTTCCAAAAAGAGCGACAATCCTGAATGCAACCACGCCATCTATAAATAATTGCTACATGATCTATTTGAGTCCACCGTTGTCCGGGTGCTGGAGGACGCCATGTAGCACAACGTTTAACACTACGTCTGAAATTTGTACTACATAAATATAGTCTATGTTCAGCACAGCTATCCAAAAGCCGTTCACCATTATCATTGCGAGTCGAGCTTAGAGTGTATCTTCCACCTAAATGAAATTCTGTGTTGCTTGAGCGACCAACTTGAGCATTCATGTCACCCATAACCAGGACTATATCCGAACTTCGTGCTTTACTTAGTAAGGAGCTTAATTCGGAGTAAAAAGCGTCCTTGCTTTCCTCTGTGCTGCAATCGGTAGGAGCATATGCAGATACAACGAAGAGGCAACGATGATAACGGTTTTTTGCTTTGATTTTAGTAGATGTATTTAAACGTGCCGTACACAATCGAATATTTAAAGGGATCCATTCAATTAAGCAAGCTTCAGCTCGCGTGCTAAAGGCAATACCAACGCCCCATTTACCGGCTTGAGAGGACTCTGTGGAACCAGATGTTCGAAGCCAATAACGCGTAAATAGGGATAGTGAAACTAGTTCTGTAATTCACGTAGGATCCTGTATTCTGGTTTCAGATATGCAACATGTCGATTTCTAATTTATCCAACGTACGAGCAAGAGATTCTTGCTGTCCAAGTTGTTTTAATGTTCGCACATTAAATGCGCCTACGTTTATATATATACTATAGTATATATATGATATGATAGTATATATATATACTATATATATAAAATAAATGGCAACCTAGTACGAAGAAAAGGTAGATCTGAAATCAACCATTTGTACAAAAGAATCTAAATTAATTTGACAATTTCATTGAATAGAATATATGTAAGTAATGGTATATTAGTCATTGCACAGAAGTAGCTCTGTGTGGCAATGGCCACCTTTAAGACAAATAATGAACGAAGGGTCTTATCTAGGGCAGACATTATTTCAACATAAATTCCTCGCAGAAGAGCCCGTATAAGAATGAAGCAGTCAGCCCAATGAGAAAAGCAGACTTCGAGCTGAAGTAAACATAAATTAATTAATGTGTAAATTTGTTTTATTAAATCGATGCTCGTTTTGCGAGCAAAATTCTATATATAATCGAGTAAAAATAAAGCATTTGTGGTACATTTAATATGTCTTCTGATGAGTTGGAAACGTTGATTCAGGCATTGACTTCTCAAATAAATAAATTAACTGCAGAATTAGGCATAATTAAGGCTCGTCTAGACGAGACACTAATAATAAATACGGAAGACATACAAGTACGTGGACCATCCAACATAGGTGGACAAAACAATGGCGACCGCGCCGAAGAGGAATCACGAGGAAATATGCCGGCGTTTTCAGCCGAATCGACGAGTTATTTCAGACCGTCATCAGAGTTTAAGCCGATGCTGGCACCATTAGATGTGGAAAGGCCACAGTTATGGTTCGAAAAATTTGAAGCATCAGTTCGAGCCCAAGAATTTACATTGGAAGCAACTATTGTGCGTGTAGCTGTCCAGGAATTAGTGGACCGGACAGTAGCAGTCCAATTGGAATTGCCGGTTGACCTCACATATGAAGAATACAAAAGACGCGTGTTGGATCATTTCCGGGCTAGGCCTCAGGAAGTGTTTTTAGAATAATACAGCCTGAAACCATTAGTGGGTGAGATGCCCATGGATACCATGGCACGTATCAAGCGGTGGTTCTCGAAGCTTACCGAGGCTTCACCCAGCTTGCAACCACATGAGGCCATCATGTTCATGCTGCTGGATCCTACCAGATACGGTGAAATATCCAGCGCCCAGGGAGGCCTTGAAGAGACTTCAGGCTCTTCAAAGTTCGGCCATAATGACAAACAAAGTGGCAGCTGCATCTCCACGCATGGGTCCAGTTACGACATCTGACAGGAGCGACATACCGTATTGGAACTCTTCGCGGCATAATAAGCAGTTCCGCGACAGAAGGCAACAGCCAGTGGCCTGGAAGCAAAGTCAGTATATGAGGACTCCAGCTCCGACGAATACGACGTTTAAGCGTCAGCAAAACCCATGTACTGCTCCTCGAGAACGGCCAGTGCAGTGGGGTAACAAGGTGCACAATCTCACAAATAAAGGTGGGAGAGAGCAGGGCACAAATATTAATCCTTTGGTGGCTCCGAGGGGTAGATCGAATGAAGACCAGCAGAACAAACAAAAAAGTGGTCCGAACCAGATGGCCTTTGAAGAAAAGGAAGTGTGGGAAACATTGCCGAATGTAAGAATTTTCATTAAAGTTAAATTTTTAGAACTCTTCAACGGACAGCCAGTAATAATGCAATTGGATACTGGAAATGATGTGTCGGTACTACCATTGACTTGGCCATTGAACAATGTAAAACCTACGAAAGCAAGTTTATGTGGGCGAGTGGGACACGAATACGCAAACGCCCTTATTGGGACTTGATTTCATTAGAAAATGGGTTAAGACGATAGACTGTCAAAATAAACGTGTATGCCTATCGCGGCCTGAGGGAATAAGTTAAATAAAGTCTATATGTACCCCTAAGATGCAGGAGGAGACCAGTTGTCTGCCTGGGTGGTGGAAGAAACCCAATATAACATAATATACCAACTGCCTGATTGTAGCGAGCGTCCAGGGCCGACGGTCGACCAGTTTAAGCTATGGCTATAACTAAATGACGGTTACGAACCACCAAAAGTATATGGTGCAGCGACTCGAGCAACCCAAGAAATGATAGAAGCCGGCGTTCTTGAACCGTCAACATATGATTTTCGTGCTCCGATGGTTTATGTTACGAAAAAGGATGGTTCGCTCCGACCAGCGGCTGATTTTAGGCAATTGAACTCAGTAACTAAACCGGACCCGTATCCCATGCCGGCTCTGCGTGATCTGTTCTTACAGCTAGCGGGAGGCAAATGGTTTGCCGTGCTTGATCTTAAACAGGGATTTTGGCAAATAGGTGTGCGGCCCGAAGACCGATGGAAGTTAGCGGTACAAGTACCCCAAGGTCATTTCCAATTCACCCGGGTACCATTTGGCCTTAAAAACGCACCGAAAGTGTCCCAAAGGATGATGGACTCGTTCGTGTCTGACTTAACTTGTACAACAGCTTACGTAGACGATGTTATTATATGGGCCACTACTGAACACGAATTACGTGTGAGGCTGCAGAAGATGTTGGCCAAAGCTGTAGAATGGCGATTACATTTTAATCCAGAAAAGGTACAGATAAGTCAAGAAGTGCGGTTCTTGGGACACTTAGTCTCAGCGGACGGATGCATGCCGTTAGATTCGAATGTACAACCTATCAGGGATTATCCGGTGCCTACTACTAGAAAACAATTGCGCCGGTTTATTGGTATGGTGAATTTCTATAGACCATACCTCGCAGGGATGGCGGTTACGCAACAGCCCTTATCTCAGTTAACTAGTGCCAAGATACCATTTCGTTGGACGGAGGAGGCTCAACAAGCGTTTGTGCTATGTAAGCAGAAATTAATAGATGCAACTATTTTGACTTTCCCGGTAGGTAATATGTCAATTGTTACAGACGCGTCAGATATTGGTATAGGAGCAGTGTTACAAGCTGACGGACGTCCTGCGCAATATATAAGTCGCACACTCACTAAGGCGGAACAGAACTATACAGTCACAGAAAAAGAATTACTTGCCGTACAATGGGCGCTGCGGAAGTTTAGATATTTTGTCATCGGGGGACACGTGGACGACTTTACCGACCACAAAGCGCTTGTGCATTGAGATCACTATGTATTGAGAAGAAACGTGTACATCGAGCCATTGAAGAACTAGAAGAGTACGATATATCAATTCATCATAGAGCAGGAATCGAGAATGCGGCGGCCGATGCGCTCAGCAGAATTTCCGCTGTGCGGGTTTCGCCGCTTATAAAAGTCTCTGAAGAACAGGAAAGAGATGCTACATGTCAGGAAATAGTCAATCAATTAAAAAACGGCACAGTGGTGTCTGCACCATATAAAACGTTGAGTCTACAGAACGGCCTGTTGGTGCGGAAAGAAGGACAAACAGTGCAATGGTTTGTGCCAGAATCTATAAGAACAGAATTAATGGCCTTTGGCATGAAACGTTGGGACATCCCGGCGCCGAGCGACTCATTGAGACATTGCAATCATGATTATATTGGCCTGGCATGTCCAAAGAAATTTGTGGCTATTGTCAGCAGTGCAAAACTTGCCAACGTTGTAAGCCAATAAAACGAGAAAAATCACTCCGATTGCTTTCAGTGCTACTGCACGGTACGAGTTTCTGCATATAAACCTAGTAGGTTTACTGCCGGTAGCTTGCGGCGAAGTGTCTTGTGTGTTTTCCATAGTCGATATGTTTATCTGATGGGTCGAGTTTGTACCACTGAAGAAGATCACAACAGAAAAGATTATAATTAATCAGTGGTGCAAAGACCTTGACATTAAGCATTCCCGCACAGCCACTTATCACCCGCCAACCAATGCGCCAGCTGAGCGCGCACATAGAACGATGAAAGAGGTACTGCGATGTTGGTGCCACGAGAGCCCGGGAACGTGGAGAGACAAATTACATTTGGTCGAGCGGGCCATGCGCTTTACAGTCTCAACAGCTACAGGATTCGCTCCAACGACCATGGTCTATGGAGGACACATAAGACTGCCAGGTGAACCTGTAATCCAAGGATCCCATGAGCGCTGCACCATAGCGGATATTCAGGAACGACTAAAACAGTTAACTGAATATGTAGGCGCCACACAGCGACAAGGCTATGCAAGGCAACCGACACGCACTCGCCTAAAGGTCGGCGACTATGTAATGGTAGCGAAGGTCGAGCCCATGGCACTGCAGGCTGTTAATGATGGGCCGTATCGCGTGGAGAGGGTGGACGCAGAGCACAATACTGTTTTTGTTAGCCTGCCCGATGGACCACGAGCTGTTGCACTGGATCGTTTAAGCAGAGTGCGAAAGCCGATTCCTGAGGGGGGGGGAAGATGTGGCAATAGCCACCTTTAAGACAAATAATGAACAAAGGGTCTTATCTAGGGCAGACATTATTTCAACAGAAATTCCTCGCAGAAGCGCCCGTATAAGAATGAAGCAGTCAGCCCAATGAGAAAAGCAGACTTCGAGCTGAAGTGAACATAAATTAATTAATGTGTAAATTTGTTTTATTAAATCGATGCTCGTTGTGCGAGCAAAATTCTATATATAATTGAGTAAAAATAAAGCATTTGTGGTACATTTAAAATGGCTTCTGATGGGTTGGAAACGTTGATTCAGGCATTGACTTCTCAAATGAATAATTTAATTGCAGAATTAGGCATAATTAAGTCTCGTCTAGACGATACATTAATAATAAATACGGAAGACATACAAGTACGTGGACCATCCAACATAGGTGGACAAAACAGCCTGTTTTCGCTTATTCACCCTGCACGACTCAGCAGATAAGGCGACCCTTTTTATACTACGCGACGGCCGATGCAGTATGTAATTATTGCAAGTTGTACTTGTCATGGTTATATGTGGTTATATAATGTTCCAATCCTAGTGGACGCACATATCTTATTACCCAATTTCACTGTAGTTTACTTTAGCTGTTTCTACTAGTCCAAATATGTTCACATTGATTTTAAGCAAATTTGACACTGGATGTGTCAATACCGATCCTTTAGGCAAACAAATTAAAAGCAAGTGTAAAACGTAACCAATCTGTCATTACTGAACAGACACCACATTACATGGGGAAATGGTATTGAAATGAACATTTATATAATTAAACGAACATTTGTTGCGCGGGTGGTGATAGCAATTACTTTTAATCGCGTTTGCCATCTTGATATAAACTCCTGAACTATTATGTACATATATTTTCAAGATAAACTAAGAATTCTATAGTGTAGAAAAGGCAATTCATCCAGTAGACCGGTTTCGTTCTTATTGAGAACCGAATGCGTGTAACCGATCGATATCATTCACTAGCAAATGCCAAAATTGCACGTATTGAAATTCGCGTTACTGCATCGACGGCGACGGTTGGAGAACGCCACTCTAGCTTTATTGATAGTCATATAGTAGCCTTGATTAAGTGACCAAAACAAGTAACACAGTTAACCAGGTCAATAAATTCAACTTGAAACCGCAGTTGCAATGATTATGAAAATAACTAAAATTTAGAGTGCGAACTCCGTAACGACAGATATGGTAGCTGCTCATCTACTCAAGGTAGCATGAATAAATAAAATAACCTAATATTGTCTGAATATTCAAGATCGTAATTTTCATAACGATATTTGTTACTACACTAAGCAAATATGGAGAAAATGAACATCCTTGAATGACATTGCTCCTAATAGAGGTTTTGCGATAATTAAATCTATACTACCTAGACCAGAAGGTTTGTTGTATATTTACTAATTCAGTAGGCATACAAATTTACAACAGAATATCCAAAATAAAAATGTGATCCACCAAATCAAATACATTCTTGAAGCCCAGAAAGAAAGCTATTGTTCGGCGGTTACATACATGTTTCTGTCCAAGTATTTGCTTTAGGATAGAAGCAATGCAGAAAAGGCAATTCATCCAATAGACCAGTTTCGTTTCGCCATACGCTACATACAATTTTCAGTTATACACAAAACTAGAATATTTTTGTTGCCCATGAAATTTTGTAACAATAGAAATTCTGTCTGACAGATTTAAAAAAATATGATTGCGATGTTGAAGCCTTCGGAAAAAAGGGACGAATACAAACCAAGCTTGATCGGAGACAAAAAGGAAATGGAAATTGGGAAGTAGAAATTCCGTCCTGACGACCAGCGATCACAAACTTTTCATCTCGGGAATGGTAGCATAAGCCTTTCCAGCCATCATCCCGTTTCATGTTTGGTCTAACTTTAATTTTTAAATATACAGTGATCGAATGAAAGCAAGCGTACAAGACGTAAAGGGTAAGTTTCGCCTGTAGAAGGAAACTTTGGCCACAGGTTGGCAAAATAAGGGAAGGAAAACTTCGAATAAAAACCATCTTCACTAATAATGGGCGAACTAGTGTTATTTTACAGTCCACAAATAACAATGAATTCATGGTTACGACAGTGCAACAGTACTAACTTTTGACTTATGTATGGATGCGCATCATGATTATTATGGTGTTGATGATGTTAGCCTTTCCTTCAGGTGGAGCCAATATGCCATCTCTTTAGACCTGAAATTCCAACTAGCCATTCCAAATGAGTTCTACACATAAACCACGCTTCCTGTGGAAATGTCATTGAATAGGACACGTATATAATTAAACAACCATTCGCTGCACAGGCCGTGATAACTATTATTTAAATCAAGGTTGCGATCTTGACATAAACACCAATCCCATTATATATATGTCAGTATTAATCAAATATTGTATAATGTAGAGAAGGTAATTCACCCAGTAGACAGCTGTCATCCTTTTTGGGAACTCTTCATGTACTGTCCAAAATTTGTCGTGGATATGATTTTCACTTGGACACATCTGCATCGGCTACCCTGCCGCGAACTACCAAATTTTCAGCGATATACTAACTAATACTGTTTTACGGGTTTCCTTTTCTACGCGTTGTTGAATTAGGTAGCTCCATCTAGGCTAGCATCAATTAGTTTATCTTTAACGATATAATTATATCAATTATATTATTTTTTTCGTCAAGACATCATCACCATCATCATGCACAGCCATACAAAAGCTAAAAGTGACAATTTGTTCACTTCCATAAGCGAAAAAAATATAAAAAACGACAAAAATAATAATTTAGGCACACAAATTATTAGTGAGTATATTTATCAAGATAGCTCACAGAAATGAAACAAACTAAACCTCTCCACAACACCATTATGACCACGTGCAGCATTAAGGCAAGGCAAAATCGGCAATATAGCTTCATTGAGGCTTTCACTTTGCCCAAGTAATAAAAGAAAGTTACAAAAATGGCTTTACTAGACATTTGCACCAAGATCACCACTGTGCTCGATTCGAAGCCATATCGAAGGATTTCTAACCAAAAATTATGATGCGCTCGTGGACCCCATGCTGGCAGACGAGTGGGTCCTATGCTACGAAAATTTGGATGTAAGTAACTTCAACTGTTTCTGCCCACTGTGTTTCTTAACTTAATCTGGTGCTTAGATTAGAGAACAGAGCACTACTGGGCAATCGAATTAATGGCATACGCAAAACGTGACCAAGCCAACGAAGTTGATGGAGCCTTTTTTCTAACGAAAATCACTTTTTGGCAGATCAACAGATGTCAACATTTGTTATCGTTGTTGGTAACAAACATGCGCTCTACTTCTCAAACAACGATGTTATTCTAAAATCAACTTTAAGAGACCCAAGTTTCACTGGGGTATAGTAAAACTGCGTGTACAAGTACTTAGAAAACACGACCTTTAAGACAGAGTGAAATAATCACGTTTCTCCATAAATGACGAAGGTTCGTAAGCTACTATAGCTTTCACGATTCTCATTCTCACCTCGCCAGACATATTGCCTAAGTTATTGATGGAACTCACAAGATATGTAAGCCTGACAATTTTGACGAGAAATTTACTCTGCAGTCGCAGAGTTGGAATAAGTGATGTGTGATCCTGCAAAAGTACTTTATATGTAGTGTGCGAATTTCATACCGAGACGGAACAACGTCTGTTAACCAATTCAAGGTGGCCAGGGCAATAGTACGATATCGTCTGCATAGTCAAGATTGACTAGCTTGCCGCTCGAGAGTGTTGTTTATTATATCATCCATTACAATACTTTAAAAACGGGGGAAAGTGGGCTGCCTCACCTAACACCATTGACGGTTGTAAAGTTGTTTTAATACGTTGTAGACCTTAACGCGATCAGAAGTATTCGTGTCGAGTGCGCGTATATTAGTAAATTTTGTGGACACAACACTTTTCGACAAAATATGGAATAAAACATTGCGATCCACCAAGTCAAATGCATCCTTGAAGACTAGAAAGCCGGTTATTGTGGGAAGGTGATATATGAATCTCAGCTACATACAGAGGAACGCTTGTCTAAATAAATATTGCAAAATACATATAGCACACTATATTGGAGCACAAACATCAATTGCGTAGTTTTCCCTTTATTAGTGGTTGCTCTATGGAATTAAGGTGAGCTGACGGATCCATTTAATGCAAATTCGACCACTGCCAATGATGATATTAGTGTGTTAATCGAAAATCCTATCTTTTAGTTTTCGGTATACAACGAAAATATCTATCTATTTTATTAAAAATGTTCCTTTCAGTTAATAAGCTAAAATACAAACCATGAAGTACCTCATTGTTGTATAGCGAATTATTGTAAAAGAGAGTAAAATACATTATATTTATGATTCAGAATTCATAAATAACACATTGAATTTTTGAACCCTTAAATGCGTCAAAAAACTTATTTGTCATTGTGCTTATTTATAACCATCAAAATAACACATTCAAGCACGTACTTGCAAATAGACGCTCCTGACCTGCGACGAGGTCGTTCCGCCATTTGAATGTGAACAGCGGGATCAACATACGTAAAGCCCTTAAAAACATCCTTTAGGCTTCCGTCTATTGGCACGCCATCAGCTGGACTCTCAAGTACAGGGCTCTCAGATGTAAAGCGAGTGTCAAATTGTGACACGTCTGTTTCTGACGTGAGAACTGGCTTAAATGGAGGCATAACCTGCCGGTGATAAACTGCAATCCAATCGATGTCTCTGAAAAATGCATGTTGTTTGATGCTATTTGCATCTGCAGGGCCGTAGCCAAGTCTTTTTGTAACGTTGACAGTTAAAAGCTGACGGTGAAACAAAGAATTAAAATAAGTTATTTTAACTTGATTTAAACATATTAAATTTATATGATGATAAAATACTTGATATTAAACGATACACTTGAAGCTGTGTACATCAATAGGTACATAAATGATTATTGATAATTCAGAGCAAAATGTTCATTTTGTTCGCGTATAACCCATTTTTAAAATTTCAATTCACCTTGTCTAAAAGGCTATATCAAACAGCCGACTAGGCATTAGAAATTTGAGGATTAATCAATCATTGATTGCGCTGGTGGTAATCTTATTTATTTAAATCAAGTTTGCGAGCTTGAAGTAAACACCAATCCCATTGTACTTAAAAAGTTGTCGAACAACATAGAAAAACTACTGCCAGTCGCACGCACTGAAGCATTTCGACCTTCATGATCATTAGAGTACGACGGCAAACTGACTAGCGAGGATCAAACCGCATTGCATATATATGGAAAGCAAAATGAGATATGCGGCTTTCACCTCTAGTAGTCTTGCATACATTGTACGTGACTGGATAGGTCGGCTGCACAATTTCTAGGCAGTCACGAAAATTAGCTGTTTGTAGCTTTCGTCACACACACATATATAAAGAACACAATTAAACAATAATTTATGATAATATTGATGGGTTAAAACGCGTCAGTACGTGTGGCTGACGGCAGTTTGCCTTTTGTAGGAATAGTCAAATACAAAGTGTGTGCTTTTATCAAGCTCCAAACATGATTTAAAACAAGGTGATGATTTTCGGAATTCTAAATTAATTGTTCGCGAAGTTGATTAACATTCAGAGTATCAAGATGGAATCTGTTTATATTGCTACTTTACAGTGAATGACTCACGCGTAAGAAAAGCCGGTTTCACTTAAGACACGCTCAAAGATCCACGCAGTAGACATGATTTGGTGTGGAGCTGTTTTAATTTTACCTGCATCGCGACACAACCAAATGTGCATGGATCTGGATCAATTATTTATCAACTAATGTTTCATGAGTGTGAGAAAACATATTATTGATATATTCCTTAAAAGGAATTGGCTTTTGCGTAGTGCTGTCTTCGTTCGAGCTGAAACCATAATTGACTGTTGTGAGACAAATGATAGCGCTCGTAGGTAGATAAAATCTGGATTCCTTTAAACTACCACGTGCAAAGCATTTATAATCGATTGATTGGTTTTCATTGGTCGGACAAGAAGCGTAAGGATGACATCATAATCACGGAACCAGTTAGAAGTCATCAATCAATTAAAATACAATGTTTGATAATTTTTTGACGGCATTTTTTGTGCGGGACAATTGATAGCATTCGTAGGTCGGTAAAATCTTGAACACTATAGATTTTAAGGTTCTTCGATTATTGGCCTTGATTGGTGGGTTCTCATTTGTCCCTTCTTTTTTAAGCCTTCCACCAGCTGCTTATCTGAAAATGACGTTGGAGCACGATTTTCCACTCATTTTGTTCCGATATTTCAAAACTTCATTTCTAGTCTCATCTTCAGGGTTTACACAATACGCACAGAGAAAAACAACTTGTGGCACATGTGGTATCCTAATTCAAGACAGATCAATTTATATTTATTTTAATTCTTGTTTGTCCCAATATCCGGTCTTCATGCTTATCTCTAATAACCAAATGTATACGCAAACTTATCCATGTCACCCCTCTCTGCACACAACAACTTAGTGGCATTTCTAGAATAACTATAATCAAACCTTATGGATTAAAATACACGCCTATCCATTATATCTCTATTTTTAATTGCTGTACGGCACGCATATAGGACTCAACAAATTTTTTTATTTCAATATGGCAGTAATCATCGAATACCCCAATTTACCTAATCCCATCCTGTTTGCAAAAGGTTATAGAAAGAGACTGAATACGGAACCTACACTAACAAATCGTATCCAAACCAAATACACATTTAAACTCATATCCTATATAAATTTATTTTTCCATTTAAATACCTGTGCCAAAACCATATATATATAGAAGCGCGTATATAAATATAAAAATCAGTCATTAGTAGATATAACTATTCATACTTATTTAAAATGTTTGACAATTTCAATTTTTTGTATAATTTAGAAAAAACCCGCTGTATTAATACTAAACGTTGATTGCGCGTGTGATGGTAACAATTATTCAAATCAAGTTTTCGAGATATAGTAAGCAGCAATTCCTCTGTATTTAACCAGTCGTCGAACAACAGCAAAACAACTGTCAATCGCACTTCGACCTTCCGTGATCATTTTTAGAGTATGTTGTTCGACGACCGGTTAAATACAATGGGATTGGTGTTTACTTCAAGTTCGCAAACTTGTTTTAATACTTAATTGTTTTTAATCTCAGCACACGCCGATTCGCTTGATAGGTGATATATAAAATAGCTTTAACAAAAAACGATTATTGGTTTGTTAGTTATAAATATAAAGGTAAAGAATTTCAAAATAAAAGCAAATTGAACACATAATATGAGCATGGCCTGTCAAAAGTGTTGCCAAACAATTTTTCATTAAAGAAGCACGAAAATGGTTGGTTAGCAGTAATAAATAAACCAGTTATTATGAACGCATTAGCTTAACGATGAAGATTGTAAACTAAATTTCAGTCCTGTAATAATTCTATTCAGCACCCGCATGTGCAAAAACTGGCAATAATCCAACCAATAGAGTCACTATCTTTGCACAAAAGCACATTAATTAGTTATTATCCGGGCCCTCTAAATAACTACAACGATTTTCTTCATAGTTTAATGTTTAAAATAAACTATGACACAGTGACCTACAAACCCTGGTCTGAATAAGAATGACTACAACTAGTCATGATAAAACAACTTGTAATGGACAGTCCACGCCTATATATATATATATATATATATATATATATATATATATATATGCTGCAAGAATACAAAAATCATTGCTTATGGTAGCGAATTCAATTCATCAAGACCAGTTTCGTTCTTACTGCGTACTCATCAAGTATTTGCCACAACTGTTGCGAACGGAACTTACACCTTAACACATTTGATTCAGTCCAGTAAATTTTTTGATCAATCACACTTTGATCATCGCCTACCAAACTAAAGTAAGGATGGTGGCCACAATTTTTGACAAGACCCTGCCAATGATTATTCTACATTCTTCACCCAAATATATAGTGGTTAAAGGTCGTAATACCGGCTCCTACTGATGAGTCACCAATAAGCACGAAACGAATGTGCATGAGATTATACTTTCCGTTCATGCTGTCTTTATTTTATCCTTCTGGTCACAACTGAACTAATTTGTCACTAGGTTCGCAACACCTAATACATACTTATATATATATATATATATATATATATATATATATATATATATATATATATATTAGTTCTCCGCATGAAACAGTAATTAACCCTGCCAATTGCTTGGAGTGAGTCAAACATTTTTCTAACTTCAAAAAAGAAAAATTAATTCGAGCGAAAGGTCATTATAATCTGGAATCCAGCCGTATTTACATTAAGTGATTATCTTACACAAGTGCGCTTCTTGAGAATCACGTACTAGATAATAACAAGCCTGTTTCCGGTTAGGAAATTATTATTGATACTATTTTTGTCATAGGGCAAGTGTTTAAATAAAGACACAACACACAACAGCAGTCCCTAAGGCCTCAACGGTGCACTTAACTACGTGAGTTGCAATTATCTATTAAATATTTAATTCAGACAAAATATTTACTCTTAAAATTTACATATTATACGCACTCTCCACACACACAATTCTGATTGAGTAAAAGACCACAATATTTTTTAATAGACGTAACTATGAACTATACACCCAGGATGCATGATCCGGAGGAAAATTAGTCGATCTTGACTATGAAGAAGATATTTATTTATAATTTTCAAACTAGGATTTTGCCCAGACTACCTTGAAACAATTAGCAGTCGTCATTTCATCTTTCCATATACCATTCGCACCATCTAAGAGTAAGACAAACTTACAGGATCCCCATCAATCAATTGAACTTTGTGGCTTCGTAGTCAAGATTTGGACGCCAGTTTGGCATACGAAATAAGATGGACGAATTCGGACAGTGCAGAAACAGCTAACATCAAACGCAACAATGTATAACCAATTCGATGATGAGGATGTAGTCCAAGTTCACATAAGTTTTTGATTGAACAATCAAGCGCAATGTGTTATCAATTCAAAATCAGTGACGATCGTGATGAAGATTTATAGTTAGATCTTAAATTTATTTTCTTAATTAGGCAGAATAAATTGTGAAATTCGGTCGTTTTTGTGAAGCGATATAGTGAAAATAGCAATGGAAATACACAACTGATATCGCCTACAATAAAAAAATATTAGGCGGCAAAAATTGTGTTGCGAAGATGTCAAGGTTCCCATGGTTCTGTGTTACCTAAACCACTCTACCCTACCATGCTTTGTTTTAAATTATCAATGTTTTTATTATATTGTTTGTAATTTTTCTCCTGGTTATTTACCCGTGAAGCATCAGTAATTTTGTACTTATGTATTGCTACTTATGATAAGGATAAGATAAAGCTTGTTTATCGTCGCTTTGGTCCTAAAGTTCCTGCAGTTCTTACTCTATTATTATTTTCAAGTTTGGATGTTCAAAAGAAAGGATTTCATTATAAATTTCTAACTCTCATAGTTGTTCGAGATAAGCTTTCCGCATTGTTTATATAGGCACACACTCAGGAATCAAGACTTAAACAGATTCCCCGGAAAATTGAAACATGATTTGTATCCCCGTCTATCATAATTAGAATATCGTCACAATCTATCGTTTCGCCATCATTTAATCAATATTACACGAATGCCTTGGAACAACCATCAACAATTACCTGAAGTCGATATATTCTCTACACATGCAACATTTATTCACCATTATCCATGCGCGTTGATGAAGGTCTGCCTCGCTTGAGCATTCAAGTTACCCATAACCCAGACTATATCTAGACGCCTTTTTCTGTTTAAACTAGAATTTATTTCGGACAAAAAAGCAACCCTGTTTTCGTCTGTACAAAAATTGTTTTGAACGTATGCAGGCACCGCTGATTAAGTATCCCCAGCACCGATCTTTAAGACTGCAGCACAATTAATGCTGTTTTTGTAGATCCTTACTATTAAGCAAAATCTAGCTAAAGACATCATCATTATCATCATGCACAGCCATACAAATCCAATAGAAACTAATGTTTCAGTCATATAAACATAAGTGAAAAAAATTATAATCTGATGGATGAAATAACAGAACTCAGCTGGTAAATCGAATTGAGGACATTCTCTAAACGTGACAGAGCCAACGAAGTCGATATAGCCTTACTTGTTTTTCAAACGTGAACATGTTGGCAGATACAAAATAACGTCTACGGATGTCAACTTTGGTAACCAACATGTGCTATGCTTCTCAAACAACAGCGGTAGAGTGCATGTAAGCATCATCGTTTCACTAGTGAAAAGTAAAACTGCGCGCATAGATCCATTGTAAACACGGCCTTTGAGAGAGTGAAATACTTGCGTTCGGAATAATATTAACAAATTTTTTGGCCCAATTTTTCGGCAGCACACCGACAGCCATTTTGGACGGCGCTGTTCATGACGTTGCCTTAACGTAAAATTAATATCTATACAACCCCGTCCTGTGATTCACGTGTAGGGCTAAGACGATTTAGGATAATCGAAGACAATTACCTGGGCACGTCTGCAGTCAAGCTTATACCACGATGGTTATCACAAAAATTACGAATGTCTATCTTGAAGCCAGGCGTCCAAGAAAGTTGATCTTTGAAGTGCTCAGCCCACCTATAGTGTCAAATTATTTTACCGGTTATTAAATTGTTCTCACTATCATTTATAGTTTAATTTTCGCGAATAATTTGGAACAAACGCTTTTTGTAAATCGACTCCACATAGCAAAATATGATGCACACAATGATATAATACTTGTAGGATCATATATTAGACAAAATTTTAGTTTCTTATATATCGAATGTATGCATTATAGCTTCTTGTATTCACTGAATACCTAACTTAGATTAAATGAATTGTAAATTTTTGACAATTTTTAAATTTGAAAAATCCAACATTTGGTCCAGTGAACAAATTATTTTCGTAGTACCTACCTGAGCGTTTTCTTATACATTAAGAAAGGAATAGTGGTGCCTGTAGTAGTCTGATTTCGCGTACTCACCTAGGACGACTCATCAGGTAAAGCAATTTTTCTCATGCGGAGAACCGGACGACGAGGTATAGACTATTTAAATTTCGTAGTAATGGTCTGCGTATGAACCATGTTTGTATTGATTTTTTCTTCAATTAGATATCATAAAAACTCAGGCGCCAGTAGCCAAAATTTGCTTAAGTAGTCGAAACTGCTTTTGCATATGGCACACTTGATCTTGTTCCGTTGACATTGATAAATCGTAGTTAAAACTAACTCAGTGCTTCACAAATTCAGTTAACTTCAAGATTCACCACAACATTTATGACACGAATAACGATTATTTTTCAAAAATAGAACGTTCGTCTCATCCCAGACATTAAACAGCCTCAAATAATACGAAATAAATGAAAACCCGCTCAACAAATTGTCATAACAATGGTAAACCAGAATGCGCAGCAGATTATCAGGGCCATTAATAATTTAGGCGGCGATAACTTATTGGTAAAAAACTAACGTTGCACTTTTTAGAGCACATTTTCGACAGCATAGAACAACCAAATTTAGAACAAGGAAATCAAAAACCATTAAGTGAAACCTAAAGTAGTATTAATACACATGACCGATTACAAAAAATATATTTATTTTCTATCTAAATAACTATAATGATGCACCGCAAACTACATTACTATTTTAATGAATAAAATTAATAATGTGAAAACCTAGTGAAGGCGTAATTAAATAACGTCGCAGAAAAGATGTATTGATTTACCAAAATGGACTTAAGAACCTTTAAGCGTAATCGATGTACATAATAATCACATTATTCTTATTGTGCTAACATAAATATGTATATATTAACATGCAGCATTAACAATATTTTTCTCTGACAAGTTTGAATTTAAACTTCTAAGGTATCTGTCTGCATATGATTTACCACTGGTACAATTCAAATTGAAGATAACATTAAATGCAGAATGTCAAAAAAGTACACAAACAGAATAAAATATCTTGATAACTTGATATTAGACCATTATTATTATCCCCTTAAAGGGAACTATTTATCTAATACCAGTATATCATGGAGGTTTTCAGTGTGTCAAATAATCAATTCATCATTAATGACCAACTATACAGACAAAAATTAGACTTGGGATGGACTCGGCTTCGGCTCTGGTCTTAACCAATGTTATGTGCCATTAAACAATCACCCTTTGCGTGGGATTTGGTGACAGCTCTCAAAACTAAGATTGCAAGCGTGAAGTAAAAAACCAATACAACTGTATTTAACTAGTCGTCGAACAACTTAGCAAGACTACCATCAGTTACACTAGCTGAATTTAGTGGCTATGATACGTAATTGCTCGCAGCAGTGTGCCGACCTAGAGCACTAGAGTCTAGTTCAAAATATGTTTAAAGGTTATCTTTCGATTTACGAGGAAGCCCGTTTCGTACAACTAAAACAGTTACGCTCAAAGATTAATTTTAACGATATCAACCATATGATGTTAGTTTCTTTTCTGAAATCATCTCCACGAAGCAATAAGTTATTGCAATTTCGTACCTTAAATTTTAGTACATATTTTACATAAACATTTTGTGTAATATTCGAAATAATTTGAGCAACTGCAGGCAACCTCCGATCTATTTACAACCAAAATATGCTGATTTCGAGATTAGGTGGGAAAACTGTGTGGTAAACCTTTTATCGAAAGATTGTGAACCACTCAGAATACAGCTCAAACATAATTATCAAATATTTTAAGTGGCAGAAAATTCTCTATTTAATTCTTTTAGATTCGTGTTTGTTGTAGATGCAATTAATCATATCTGATCCTTGAAGGAGTATGGAATCGAACTATTCTCCTAAATCCCCTTTATAAAGCCTAATATCCCATTTTTGCGAGCATAAAGTAATTATATACGAACGGAAGGAGAAAGTTTCTTGGGAGGATATTCTCGGCAAACACCTGAAAGATAGCAAAAATTCAAGAGGATCAAATGAAAGGAGACGGGTAATAAATAGAATGCACGCGTATGACAACATTCAATCATTAAAACTCTAGAACAGCGACCTAAAAGTGATAAAGATTTTCTGGCAATTCACATTACCGAATAACTCAACTGATAAAGTTAAATACGAGTTTTCACAGGAGTTTATACTTGCTGAGTCTACAATTTGGAATTTAGTATAGCAAATTATTCATGGTGGACAATGGACCCAGTTTGCCAGGACATTAACAGAATAACATAAGATCAATAAATGAGGCTCATCAAAAAAATCATAAACTGGCAAGCATTGGTATCGCAAGTTTTTAACCAACGTTGCGGTCCTCTGATTTGAAGGATAGCCCACAGATTCAAGATAGAGATTTAAGGAAGAGAAATTAATACACAGGATCATTGTTAACCATAGGAAATACGCCGCATTCGGAATATGATTTTTATAAACTGTGGTTAGCCAAAAACAAAAAGTAATCACTCTTAGCTGAGGATGTTGTACAGAACAACCTTAATCCTAAGCTAAACTAAAAAAACAAGTTAGTGCATGATTTACTTTAATAAAGGTTGTGTACATTATGAACAAAAATCCGTCCGTATGAACTAAGTGTTGTATTGTGTAGATCATTCAGTAGACTGGTTTCGTCCTTATTAGAAACTCATCGCGTACTGTCCAAAATTTGCCGCGGACAGGGATGGAAACTTGGTACATCTGCTTCTGAATCTCTTGATCTAACCACTTAGCAACCAGACACTATAACTATTTGGACTCAGGAAAGCACAAATCTTCCTAACGGCGGGTGGCTCGGTGGTTAGATCAAGAGATTCCGAACAGACGTGCCCGGGTACGAGCACTGCCAACGGCAACTTCGGACAGTACGTGAAGATCTCCCTGCAAAGACGATACCGGTCTATTAAATGAAATGCCTTTTTACATTACACAATCTTTAGTTTTCAATAACAAAAGTATATGTATAATGGGATTGGTGTTAATATCAAAATCGCAACCTTGATTAAAATAGTTTTTATTACCGTCGGTGTAACCAAAGCTCGTTTAATTATAAACAGGTGAATATTTTGTTCGTGTGCGAAGGCCTCAACACGTTCGTCTGCAGTTTTATGTTTTTTATTGTGTAATGTTTATTTAATCAAACTTAATCCGTCATTCTTTCAACAAATTTACCATACGGCATATCAGGAAATAAAGCATTTAAAACGTGTTGTATATACCCGCTTTATAATAAATTAATGCTTAAATACACTAATTATTTAAAAATTCAAATTTAAACTTTTATATATCAAATAATAACTCAGGAAATAATATTTAAGGCATACATATTAACTTGATTCAAATGAGTCTTAATAAATGCTTCGAAAGATTTAAGATGTAAAATTTCGGATAGATATTCTCTATTATGAATTGGAAACATTGAAAACTTTAGATAAATGCGGTAATAAAGCATCATATTTTATTGGTCTATTTCTAATTTAGCTCTAACTTTTTTGCAAAAAGTCAAATGATATTCAACGTGAGTAAATGAGAAAAACGGAAGGACGATCCTGCAAACATTCTAACTTTACTTACTTTACTTTACTTTACTGCGGCTGACTCCTTTTAGAGGATAAGCCGGCTCCATTTCATGGAGTTTCTTGGGAATTTGGTACAAGTAAAACAGTACATGCAAGTTTCTCATAAAAACTCAAATGGTCATGAGCCATAGATACCAATTCGAAAAGAAAACTTACCCCTTTCAGTAAAGAACAAGCCTCCGAACTGAAATAGTGCATCAATGTCAATTCTCCACGGAGAACCTGCAACAATAAAAAATATATTTTTATCGTCCAAAGATTCAATTGCACACAACATTGATAGTATTTTCGGAAAAAATAGTGATTCTGAAACGTTGCAATGCAAAACTTTTCAAAAGAATTCTTTTAGTACATATATACAAACCCTATCAATGACGTTGTTCTGCACCATACTGGTTCGAAATGTAAAAAATAGAATCAATGTTCATGTTATGTCAACATTATCTATGAAAAAAATGCAAGTTCACATATAGTACTCAAGGCCTACACTATAAATCAATATTACCTAAAAATAGATCGTTTCTTTTTTAATTATTGCGATGAAATAATAAAATTAGTAATCTTTCGAAGTTTTTGCCAGATTTTATTTATCATAGTACCTCAGAAACCATAGGAACTGTTTATCCGAGGAACAACACATGTAGTCTATTTTAACTGCTATGCCGATGCGTAGCAGACACAATAAGTTGTTTGATGAGAACAAATAAATTTAGATGGCTCAGGCGATTGAACTGAGTGGTCACCAAAACTGTTTCAATGAGAAGTAATTCTATGGGAATCAAAATGCAGCCTGATTAAAGAAGCTATAATATTATCGACAGAGAGCGATTCCTACCCTTATGTAGACGGTGAACTCCCAATAGTCTTTGCGATTTGGTATTAGGTGTTGACCACATAGTATCAAATTATGTCGAATAAGATCAGAAGGAAAAACCAAAGACAACATGACTGGAACGTATAACTTCGTGTACATGTGCTTACTGCGTCTCATCAGTAGGAGCCGGTATTACGCCCTGTACCCACTATATATTTTACTGAGGAATGCAAGAAAATAGGACTGCACTATCTCCTATACGAATGTGTAAACCTGCAGTACTGAAGCTAACTTCATACAAAGTTTTCGACAATGCGATTTCAAAGCCAACTCCCTGTATATAATATATCTACCAAGCCTGTTGGTAACACGAATCTTTTCAGCAACCAGTGTTTTTATCGGGAACTGACACTATAACCATTGTTTGTACCCTTTACAGGCTTGGTATATGTGTTATCGTCCATGCTAAATTTGATATATTTTCCCAATCTGAAATACCTTTTTATGAAATGCGCCATACTTAATACATACATGCATGTCAGCTCTTCACAACTTAATTAACCACAAGAAATATATATATATATATGATAAAGAAACTATAATTTTAAATAATTTACTTATACTTACATTTCTGATTGTAGTATTCTTATCCTCGGCCGCAAAGGGAGGCTAAATTTATTATCATAAAAATAATGACAGTTTACTTGAACGTAGGCAAATTTTTCATGAAAAACGCGTTAAATTATCATGAATTAATAAATTATGGAAATAGTAACGACGGTATTTTGCAGCACAAATATGGGATAGTTTTTCGTTACCACAATATAATTAATCATTCCTATGCAAAATAATAACACAGACATGTTCATTCCATTTGGATGAAATTCAGCACCACCTCAGTGATTATCATTGGTCAATTTTACGCGGTGGTGAAGCGAATAACCGTTCGCTAAGTAATAAATCTGCGTGGAGAACACCAACACAACCCTGGTGATCTGTATTAATGTACACAGCGGATGAATATAATAATCCAACCGCTCAGAAGTGGTGAGATTTCATCGAGGAAAGGAAGGAATCACAAACACGAAAGAAGGCAATAGTATTGCATATTCACCGATAAACCCAATAGCCGCTCGTTAGGTATCAACATGATGAAGCTTCGTTGAAGAGACCAACAGTAAATTCATCGTCGTCATCATTATGCACAATCATACAAAAGTCAAAAGTGACCAATGTTGTTCTGCCATATACTATATATATATATATATATATATATATGTGTGTGTGTGTGTGTGTGTGTATATATATATTGACAATTTAGATAAAAATTATGAATGAGATCTATGAGAGAGAGAAAGAGTACCTAGTTACTATGAGCATATATATTAGCTCTCCGCAACAAACAGTATTTAACTGTTACTATGAGGTTACTCACAGAAGTGGTAGAAACTAAACCTCTAAAAAAACCCTAAAGATACGCTATAAAGACGGGTTGAATACTACATAGGTCTCCTGTACAGTGGGCTTCAGTATAGCAGAATTAAACGTGTCCCATCAACGGATCCTGTTTTGTGTCAGATTTTCATATTTTCACTCAATTAACTCTCCTTTTGATGCTTATGGAACGTGACTTCGGTAGATTACTAAATAGAAATTTTAATTGACTTTCACAAATAGTATACAAACAAAAGAAATTTGCGTTCGACAACTAGGTAAGAGGTAGGTAATGCATCGAAAAGCAATCTGGAATAACTGGTTGCCTCTTAATCTTTAATCTTTATTAATGCCAACTACCACATACCTGACAATGATAAAAACCAAATCAAGAACGAAAAGTTTGTTGAGTCTGTGAGAAATATCTCTGGTCATCACTAAATTTTCCGAAACATAAGAGGACCGACGAATTAAAATCTATAGAGTAAAGTAGAAAAAGACACGATAGACTACTGATACCGACGGTATAACTCCAGAATGCAAATTACAAGAATCGATCTTTGGATAACAGCAGCAATCAGCTATATTGCATTACAAGGAAAACCGATATCAGGAGAGTTACTGTAATCAAGGTTTCGATCTTGGTATGAACATCTGGCCCATTGTGTACATACATTTGTCAGTATAGCATAAGCATTATATATTGTTGAAAAGACAATTCAGCCAGTAGACCGGTGATATGATTGTTTATTTGTACACACATTTATATTCACACCGTTCGTATACTAGCATGTTTTGCTTTGTCTTTTAGCATGTATATCTGCATTATATGATGAATAAAGCCTAATATTTTAGGCAACTCTTTCTTCTGACTTGTCGACTCACTCTGTCCGTTTGCTGTGTTTGTTACTGTGATTCAGAACAATTTATTCATCATATAACCCAATCATGGAACGCCTACTCAGACCAGAAAGATTTGATGTTGAACCTAGTGCACCAGATGCAGCAAAACAATGGAATCATTGGTATCGTACATTCTGTGGCCTCCTAAAATCAGTCGAATCCATGAATCCGGATAAATTAGACACTCTTACTTCCTACGTCTCTCCTAACGTATATGAACACATCGTTGACTGTGATACATATGATTATGCTATCAAGACTCTAATGAATCTCTATGTCAGACCGAAAAATGAAGTCTTTGTTCGTCATATACTCGCGACTACTAAACAAGGAAATGGACAAACATTGGATCAATTTGTTCAGATTCTGAAATCGTTAGCTAGGGAATGCAATTTCAAACCAACTACGGCCGAGGAAAATCGAGACGATGCTCTGCGCGATGCCTTCATTAATGGAATCCAGTCCAATTCAATCAGACAACGTCTTTAGAACACAACTCACTTAATTTTCAAGCGGCTTTTGATCAAGCACGTGGTCTCGAAATGGCGGAAAAGCAATCATTATCATATCAAAACTGTTTGAATTCTGCACACACTGCAACGGTTTAGCCACTCTGTCCTTCATCAACCTCCGATAAATCTACAGATAATCTTGTTGCTGCTGTTAAACAAAAATGTGACTTTTGTGGGTACGATTATCATTTAAGATGGAAATGTCCGGCCAGAAACGCCTTCTGTAAAAGTTGTGGAAACAAAGGACATTTTCAAAAGGTATGTCGCTCTAAGAATCACCGCCCAGTGGTTTCGACGCTTCATCCTACCATATCTGCAACTGTATTAGCTGCTGCTCCTGATTGTCTCACCAAATGTGTAATAAATCTAGAAGTCAATAACAAAAATTGTCATGCTCTCGTTGATACAGGCAGTTCCTGTAGTTTTGTTTCAGAAGCCTTCGTTTTGAAAAATAATTGGAAAATTCACTCCTCTCAAGAAACAATAACCATGGCGTCTAGCTCATTATCGAGTCATACCAAAGGCCATTGTTTTGTGTCGATTCAATACAAATCATGTGTTTATAAAAATATCAAGCTATCTATACTTTCTGATCTTTGTACTGACGTACTCCTCGGTCATGACTTCCTTGGATTGCATAAAAGTGTAAATATCTCTTTTGGTGGTCATAAATCGTCATTCACCGTCTGTTTACTGAAACCTGCATCTGTTACGTCCCCGCCTCTTTTCCACCATTTAACTGCTAACTGGAGGCCTATTGCTACGAAATCAAGAAGGTACAATCGAATGGATGAAATATTTATCCGGGATGAAATAAACAGATTAGTTTCTGATGGCATTATCGAACCTTCAACATCCCCGTGGAGAGCACAAGTTCTCGTGGTATCGAATGAGAATCACAAGAAACGTATGGTTGTGGACTACAGCCAAACGGTCAACAAATTTACACTCTTAGACGCATATCCTTTGCCGAAAATGGACCAAATGGCTGAAACCATTTCAAAATATCATATATTCAGCACTATGGATCTCAAAAGCGCTAACCACCAAATACCTATCCAAGAACATGAAAAGGTATTTACTGCTTTCGAAGCGTGTGGACGCTTGTTTCAATTCCGTCGCATTTCCTTCGGAGTGACGAATGGTGTCTCATGTTTCCAAAGAACTATGGATCATATAATCGCACAGGAACATCTCACAGATACATTTGTCTATGTGGACAATGTGACAGTTTGCGGGAGAGATACGCTTGAACACGAAACAAATCTCAACAAATTTCTTAATGCCGCTAAAAAATATGGATTGACCTTAAATGAATCAAAGAGCATTTTCGCAGCTAAAGAAATTACTCTCCTTGGTTTTCAAATATCGAATGGAAAAATTAAACCTGATCCTGACCGATTAAAGCCTTTACAAGATCTCCCACCACCGTCGAATGTGCAATCGCAACAAAGAATTGTGGGATTTTTCGCTTATTATTCGCCGTGGATCTCCAACTTCTCCGATAAAATCCACTCACTCGTTCATAATCAAACTTTTCCTTTGCCCGTCTCTGTGAAACAAAATTTCGATGATCTTAAAAAAGAATTAGCCGTAGCAACTCTAGCTTCTATTCGTTGTGATATTCCGTTTGTCGTCGAAACTGATGCTTCGGACGTAGCTATTGCTGCCACTTTGAACTAAGATGGAAGACCCGTGGCGTTTTTCTCTCGGACGTTGACGCCATCTGAAAAAAATCACTCAGCTGTTGAAAAAGAAGCCTATGCCGTGGTTGAAACTATTCGAAAATGGAGGCATTTATTTTTGGGTAATCATTTCAAACTTGTCACTGATCAAAGATCTGTTTCCTTTATTTTGGGCAATCAAAATCGAGGAAGAGTGAAGAACGATAAAATTTTGCGCTGGAAAATGGAATTATCACTTTACAGCTTCGATGTTGTCTATAGACCCGGAAAAGATAACAAAGCAGCAGATGCACTTAGTCGATCCTGTTGTGGTGCGCTTTTAAATGGACTGGATTTAGAACAAATACATGATTCTCTTTGTCATCCTGGAATTTCTCGTATGCTCCACCTTGTGAAATCTCGTAATTTACCATATTCTATTGATGAAATTCGAAAAATGACCTTGAGTTGTGAAGTGTGCTCTGAAATCAAGCCCAGATTTCCTTCGGCAATTCAAGGCCAATTAATCAAAGCTACCCAACCGTTTGAGCGGTTATCTATCGATTTTAAAAGACCTCTTCCTTCATCAACTCGTAATCGTTATCTACTGACGGTCATCGATGAATATTCTCGATTTCCTTTTGCATTTGCTTGTCCTGACCTTAGCAGTCACACCGTCATACTTCACCTGTGTCAAATATTCGCAATGTTTGGGATGCCTTCGTACATTCACTCAGACAGAGGTTCTTCCTTCATGTCGACCGAGGTACAAAATTTTCTTCGGGAAAAAGGTATAGCTTCGAGTAGAACGACTCCTTATAATCCCAAAGGAAATGGACAGGTAGAAAGAATGAATGGTACCTTATGGAAATCGATCCTTCTCGCTCTCAGATCAAAAAGGCTTTCAGTTGAAAACTGGGAATGCGTGCTGCTGGACGCATTACATTCAATCCGTTCATTATTGTGCACATCTACCAACGAAACCCCTCACGAGCGTCTTTTTCGACACAATAGAAGGTCGACTTTTGGTACCACACTCCCAACCTGGTTTACTGTTCCTGGCAAAGTTTTACTCAAGAAGAATGCTAGAGTTTCTAAATATGACCCCTCTGTGGAAGAAGTTGAACTAATTCATTGCAATCCTAACTATGCGCATGTTCGTTTTTTCTGATGGAAGAGAAGATACAGTATCTATCCGTCAATTAGCCCCGAAAGGCTCCGACGCACTGATGAATGAAGCTGGAACTAATATGGGACTCTGTGAAAATGAACCGGTTGTTGCTGATGAACAAACCTCCTATAATGACGATACCGATATTGATAATGTTAAGGCAAATGGTGAATCTACGGATAACTCAAATGCTCGTGACCTATCAGAGAATCTCGAAAACCTTATCAATCAACAACAACGTGTTCATCCTTATAACTTACGAAGTGGAAATGTTTAAATACTATGTTTTCTCAATCCTCTTTGAATTGTTACTATAACAGTCTTGTTCCGACTCTGACGCTACGCTACAAATCGCAGTGGAGGAGAATGATATGATTGTTTATTTGTGCACACATTTATATTCACACCGTTCGTATACTAACATGTTTTGCTTTGTCTTTTAGCATGTATATCTGCATTATATGATGAATAAAGCCTAATATTTTAGGCAACTCTTTCTTCTGACTTGTCGACTCACTCTGCCCGTTTGCTGTGCTTGTTACTGTGATTCAGAACAACCGGTTTTGTTCTAAATGGTATCTCATTGCGTACTGTCCATAATTTATCGCGGATAGGGTTCGAACTAAGGTATGTCTGCTTCGGAATCTGGGACCCTACCCACTGGGACGCCCTGCAGCAAGCTACACAATTCTCTGTGCGACAAGATGTCTCAGTAGTTAGAGCATCAGATTTCGAAGTAGACTTGCAAAAGCGCAAGCCATGCTCGCGACCAGTTCTGGACAGTACGTGAGGAGTTCCTAGCAAGAGAAATACTGATCTACTATATGAATTGCCTTGTCAACACTGCAATGTTTGGTTTATACTGGAAAAGGCATAAATGTAATGGGTCAGTTGTCTATATCAAGATCGTAGCCTTGACTATATTATCACCGCCCGCACAACCAATATTCGATTAATCAGAAGAGTTTGTAGCTGGACACAACTGGAACACATCTAATCATTTAGACGGATTTGTTTTTGAACTTGCATAAATTTTTTCCTGTTCATTTCAATGTAATTTTAAATTTTTGTCATTAACGACATCGGCGCCCTCACGAGGCAGAAAATCTATGCCGATTTAATAGATGTAATAATTTCGATAGGATATTTTAAATAGGCTATTTTCAAAATATAAATTAAACATGACAAAACTAAACATTTAGCATTCAAAATGTTGAAATAAAATAAATTTAAGAATTAATAAGAATGATAACAAACCCCGCCAGATAACATGTCGTATAGCAGAGTACCGAGACTCCACCAATCAACTTCTTTACCGTGGCCTTCACGCTTAAGGATTTCAGGTGCCCTAGTAAAATGAAATATTAATTTAAATAAAAGCAAATAAAACCCTTGCCTCCAAATTAATCATAACAGATCATCGTTACAAAAAGTTCAAATTAAACCCGTAAGTAAGGCAAGCTAGATACAACTAAATATCATGATGAATATGTTAAGTAAAAAATGAAAGCAAGGATATTTCAGATGTCGAAAGTTTCTTTTAAATAAGGAGTTGCAGATATCAAACTAATTAAATTCTGAAAAGTTAGTCAAAATGACATACATTTTAAATGTGTAATACAAGCATCGGCCATTAGCATAGTGAAATATATTTATGCCTAACCCATATATAAAAATTATAAAGCATAATTAATGCTAGTTTAGACATGACACTATCATTGTTTGAGGAACACAGCCCGTGTATGTTATCAACATTGAATATGGGACACAGAAGCCAATACTTAGGGAATCATCAATCAAAGCTCCTAGTTTAAAAGTAATTTGGGCACCGACAATTAAATTGGTTTGGTCAGATTTACGTACGACTAAAGTTCGATTGCCCAGTAGGCGAGGTTGGCTTTTAATGTAAAATTGACAACAAAAACAAAGGTGAGGTGATGGTCTTGTTTGTCCAAATTTTCGTAGTATGAAGCGAGTGAAAACCACAAGGAAGCTGTATTACCGATGTTGCCTTGCCTTAAAGTTTACATGGCCATAATGGTGTTGTGTACAGGTCTAGTTTTCTTCACATCTTTGTGTTATGTAGGTAAATATACTCATAGTAACTAAATCGTCGATCTCACAAGTCCTTCTTCTTTACTGATTAGTGTCTAAATTATTAGTTGTCATTATTAAAAATTGAAATTTTTCTGTGTTTTATTCGTCTTACGATTTTATTGCAGAAAATCATTAATTACCGATGACTTTTGTGTTGCTGTGTATGATGATGCGAGTCCCACGGAAGAAAATGTATGGAATTTCGCCTAACCCTCCAGATATGTTGTCCTAGTGTAAGCGTCGTATAGAGTAGCCTAAGACTTGTTTTGACATCGGTTATTCCATTAAAGACATTCTAGGCATATTTCATTTTAAAGGCTTATTATCTTTGTTGATAGTTTATAAGGAAATTTTTGTGGTAATAGAAAATTTATTACTTGGGTACCTGAAATAAAAACCAATAATATTATTTTAATCAGCCATAAAATACAGGAAAACAAGTCACGATAATTTGCTCGTTTAGACATTCCAGTGACAGCATCAGAGTAAGAAGGCAAACTTAGTTACGAGGATCACACCGAAAACATTTTATACGTTAAAATAAGAAAACAGTTCTCTTAAGAAAGCATAGCAAAATAAGACAAATTTTGATGACAGAATATCGCAATCCAATTGGAATTCCATACCATGTTCAACTTAAATCGAGTTCATTGCCGATTTTTTGTTCAAGATATGTAGGTGAAAAGCCAAGAAAATCTTAGTTTTACGAACTTTCACATATCAATCTGAACTGCATTAAAAAAATGAAATCGTCATGTACATCTACAAAAATAGTATCAAAGTTATTCAGCCGATTAACATTGACGGTATTTGCACCTTGAATCATCTTCCATTAAGAAATAAACTACACCTTTCTTCAGCATATTTCATTTTCAACTGTTGTGGGGGCGGTACATGATATGAACCCCGTATAAAATCTTAAAAACACCAGCGCCATTATGACGTTTAATACAGTAAATTAAAATTTTGACTAGTCATATTTTTAATTACTTGGCGTAAAAACTATCTCGCAATGAAATTAAAAAGAGTAAGCTACAAAAAGGAATAAGGATTATTTATTCTGTGAAATTACCCGGATTGCATAACGCCGACAATGTCAATGTAAAATAAAGCATGTGCAATCAAAATGTACACGAATAAAAACTTACAATAAGACTACTTTTAGTAATTCAAATAGAAAAGTAAGTCGTAAATGGTGGAAGAAATGTATTATAAAGCAGAATTCAATTCGACTGTAATATCTGGTATCCTATACATTTAAAATTTGTAAACCATGAGGAATAAAATTCGATTAACTCCAAATACTATAAAACAAAAATCAGAAGGCGATCAACGGACATGCTGATTCATCCATTCATCAGTTTATAATCAAATTATGTACGAATCCCGTTTGTTTATTCAACCGATGATGACGGATACTGCAAACAATGGTTGTGCACAATCCTATTCCTTTTTCTGCTTTTAAGAACACCTATGAATCCGCCTGTACAGGAGTCATATTTTTATAATCAATGCATGGAATAATTGCAGAAACTTTCGCTCCCGTAAGTAATAATCTAGCCCGGTCTAGTATACTGAGCAAATATGATATTTTCAAACATACACAATGTTCAATTGTAAGAATCTTATCGTTCATACTTAAGTTAAATACACATTTTTCTATAGATAGAAATGGCATACCTGCGCAGTGCGCTATGTAGACCGAGGTAGTCAATAAACAAAATAAATTCAAAAACATTTGTATAAAACAAAGCTGGAATGGGAGAACGTTTCCGCAATAGCTGAACACATTTCTAATTTAGAATTGCATTCCAAATCATGATTTCCAAAAGCTCCCCAAGCAATTAGGCGAGCAGAGACTACTGCATGCCACAACCTCAGCTAAGTACATGATTTAGATATAATCTGGAGAATTCGTTGTGTCTGTATGTGCGTTTCCCGCTTGTCATGTGATGTATAATTTGACTAATGAACATTACGTCAAAAAAAGTGACTAAGTAAATATGCTACAATAGAGTTAAGATCGGGCGAAAATAAAATGACCGTTCTAAAAACAACGTACATACTTTTTTCAATAAAGTTATACTTTTATACATTTGTCTCAATTTAATTTACAAGCGCATAAATATTACGTAACTGACATCTATACCATTTGTGGATGGGCTGTTGGGAATACAATAATAATTAGTTTCATTTGTTAAACTTGTGAGGATTAATCAATTGAAGGCTACCGGTAACAACAATAAGAAAAGTCCTTAAACTATTTTATTTAAAAACATGATATAATCGATAATTGGTCAAACATTGCATTGCTACAAAAATAGAGAAACAAACAAAATGGAAGCGACAGATAACATGGATGATTTAAAATTATACTTTAAACTAAAGTCACATAATAAATCCATAAAATACAATATTATACTTACATATAATCAATAGTACCACAAAATGTATGAGTCATGCCATTTTCTTGTAGTCGCTCTTTTGATAATCCAAAATCGGTCAATTTTACATGACCTTCGTGATCCAAAAGAACATTTTCGGCTTTGAGATCCCGATATATAATTCCCATTGAATGGAGGTGTTCAAGAGCCAAAGTTATTTCCGACAAATAAAATCTGGCATGCTCTTCAACCAAGACACCTTCGCGTTCCAATTGCATAAAAAGTTCACCACCAGCGAGAAACTCCAGAACGAGATATAGACATCCAGGAGTTTGAAAAGCATAATGCAGTTGAACTAGGAAAGGGTGCTGAATACTTGTATTATAATTAGGCTTACCTTAATTATCTCCAAGATATTACGTTCACTTTTAGTGTGTGCAGTGTCTTTAGAGTTGCGCACAATGGACGCCTTCGATAGTACCTTCATAGCAAAAATTTTCCCACAATCAACACCGGAATGTTTTCTTACGAGAAAGACCTAAACTTATCCTTCATAAAATCATACTTTTCCATATCCTCCTTTGCCAAGAACTTTTAATAATCCAAAGTCTTCAGACTTTACTTTTGGTTGACCGGGATTGACAGTAGCTTCGCAAATTTCCACAGTCTCAACATTGTTATTAAGTCTTTTATTAATAAATAAAATCAACTAACTGTTCAGGCCTCAGTGGTCCATGCTCAAGAAAATCCTCCTATAAAATAACGGGAAAAACTTTGATAAAACATCCAGATTCATTAGATGCGTAAAAATAAAAATCAGATGGAAGAAATATTCACCTGGATTACATTAGCATTTGTATTTGGAGTATCCATTAACACCTCATCCTCATCAAAATTCGCCTCATCAGGCATGTCAATATGAAATACATCTGCATTTGACATATTAAGAGCCCACGATGGAAAACATTACATTAAATATTCCGCACTTTTCTAACAAATCCCCGTTCAAACAATTGCTAATTTCCTTGAGCGGCAATTTAAATAAAATCAAGAATTTCAAATAAATTATTGGTTGTTAACAAGAGTCGTATAGATGGGAAGTACGTACTTTCAATTATTACTACCTGCGGGTAACAAAAACATATAAATGTTGATAACTTAAATAAGACCGTTTTAATTATTGTGTGGATATAAACTAACTTGTAAATGAATCAATTCTTATTTTACAGTTATCGCTGGTTTCATAAACAATGATTTGTTTAAAAAATATTTAAAAAATTAGTTACTAAGTAAACAGTTACAAGTAACGTTTTATCTGTAAACACTGTCTACTAAGTTATTGCTAAGCAATGTCTATGGAGCAAACTAACGTAACTCAGTGATTGCTGTAAACAAATAATTCAGTCTTCTTGAGATTATGAGTTTCGTGATTCGCTTTGCCGCGTGATTATGACTCGTGTACCAGGAAGATATTTTATCCGAAAAAATTAAAGGAATAATTAAAATTAAAAAAATAAAAGGAATAATAAAATACCGAGTCTGATTTAAACGAATATTATTAAAAAAGAAAATATTCGTTTAATTTCTAAAACAGTTTTTGTTTAAATACTTTGCAGTATATATACTTTTAAATTGTGCGTAATTCGAGTTTTCTGTATCCTGTAACAGTTCTGGAGTGGTGTTCTATAGCAACCTTCCTTTGATATTTTGTTTCTCAGTTCGGTTTTACAAATCTTGAACTTGAGAATGAAATATTTCAAATCGAATTTGCGTTTTCTATTTGTGCATATTGAGATTGTTTAGGAACAAGCAATTTTATCTCTTTCCAGGTTATATACTCGAATGCAGTGTTGCGTAATAAATACACAATCCTTTCGCTTATTACCAGATTAATCGGACATATATTTAAGTGTGTTTAACATGGAGGCTAATCTTTAATTTCAAAACACTGATAATTTTTCTCAAGATATTTAAGGCATTAACTTAACAGTTATGGAAGAGAAAACCATATTATCAGACTCCTATAGACACACTAAGACTGAATCTGACTTGGCGTCTATGGGGCTTGTATTGGCTACTAGAGTTGAAATCAGTACACTTGCTAAATTTCGATAATAAAGTTTTTAAGTTCACATCAAATAAAAATTCTTAATTGTACTTACGGGGAGGATCTCAAATTTACTTGAGGTAATTAACATGGATAATTGATTTCAAGGTTGTCGATTCTGTTCTGTTCTCTGTGTTATTCAGTGAGGCAGTGACCGCACAACTTTGTAATAAATTTTTTATATTAAATCTTGTTTTAATGTAACACGCGGCTCCATGTTACATTCCAACGAAGATCAATTTTTACAAACGCTGTGCTCTTTAAGGTCAAATATTCTAACTCTGTCCTTAAACAATATTTCCCTTAGCTGTGATTTTAGGAACAATCCTTTCTAGTCTCAAGCAGTTTTAATCGATATTTCTTAAACTGAAATTTTATGTGTAATTAATAGTGTTTTTATAAAAAGAACAGAACCGCGCTGGGAACGAAGAAAACACGCGGTGGACTATTGTGTCATAGTGAACTTATTCCGATTAGTTTGACAATTTGGATTATCAGAACTTCAGAGAACAATATATTAATATCATGTACTGAGAGAGAATCGTTACAAACGGTGATCTTAACACTTGTGAGTTGTGTCATTGAAGTCCTTAAACGATTTACATTCTTTTTATAGTGATAACCTTTAACGATGACTTTTTCCATGTATCATTTGTTTTAAATCGATGGCATAAATGTTGAGCAATTCAGACCTTTGTACGCGAATAACTGATTGAGCATAAAACAATTTTCTATGATAAACTTAAATCACTTTTATTTTTGACGTCTAGAAGACGGACAATTTAGCTTAATTGTGAATGACATTTAAATCATATTTTTGCATAAAAACCATTTTTACAGCTGACAAACATATATTCAATTTTGACTAACTGAGATTAGTGTTTAAGATATAATTTTACATTAAAAAATCTGTATTATTGCCATCCAACTCCTTCAATCCAGATTAACAGTGAATTATATTTATGTGCTACATTGGTGTAATATATACATGAAACCTTTCTTCGGCCTTCTAATATTAACCATCTGAAAAGGAACAGACTGATTGAATGCTCGGGTAGTAATAATAGCAACCATTGATAAGTAGTAGGGGTACAAAATCAGGAACGAGAAAGCAACAGCGAAAAGTACCCCTACATTATGGTGCCCCGGTTCGTCGAACTCACAGCCAGCAAAGAATTAACAAATATCTAGAGTTAAGAAATTCAAGCAATTTGGATGACTACTACAAGATAAGTTAACTCTAAGACACATATCACAGAAAAACACCCTCTCGGGATTACAATGCTCGAAGACAGCTGCACGATGGCGGGTGAGGACGATGTTACACTGCCATCTGTTCTCGACAACACCCATACACTTAAGATGAGGGTCAGTTCAGGAAATACTGGAAGCCCGATGGTGAGCCCAGCAACAAACCGCATCACCACATGGACACGGTATAAAATATGTCAATTTGATCCAGAATACCTTGATGCGTGGGTCGACGATGTCACTTTACTGGCCAAGGTGTCCAACATAACAGACGAGGGCTCAATATTTCTGAGGGCTTGGGAGACGATCCCAATGTCTTTCAGACACGGACTCAAAGATATACTGCATCAATACACTGAGGGCACATGTGCACAGCCATGGCAGAGCCTGCAACGCGCCGTCAAGCAACGTTTGACACCAGATCGAGAAGACAGGCTTACAGAATTAATGAGCCAGATGTCCCTAGGTAGCCGCACGCCTTCTGAGCTATTTAGGGAAATGGAGCACAAAGCCTTAGAATTCAAACTGCCCAAGGAAATCGTAATGCGACTGTTCATACAGAATCTCCCACCGGCACTACAAGAGATGGCCACGTTCTTGCGCGAATCCCTCGAAGTACAAGATGACGTTCTGCCGGCACGTCTAGACAAGTGGTGGAAGAAACACCACCACAGCCTACCGGCCCAAGAGAAAGTCCACATCACCCCAAGAATGTTCGAATCACAACCCACCACATCATCAGCCGGAACAAATGTCACGAATGAACGCCTCATCAGCCTGCTCGAGAACCTCACCGTAAGGCCAAATTTGGCCTCAGTCGATGCCATCCAAAACAGACGCGACCAGAGCAGGCGTGACCACCGTCGTCCACCGACCCGGAATAGCGCCAGGAGGTCGACGTCGAGAGACCGAACCACAGTGCCACAGTTACCAGCGGAGTGGTGTCCGAATCATCGCAGCTATGGCCACTCCACACGTTACTGCCTCGGAAACGGCTGCACCTTCCCGCGCACAGACGCGACGTTCAGATGGGCGCGGTCACCCTCAACAATTCAGGAGGATACGCCCATAGAAGGCTCGGAAAACTGGTGGGGTCAGCCTCCGCGGCGGCAGTAGAGGCTGATCACCCCAAGATTGTTGGCCGCTCCACGTCTGATGGCTCGAAGCACGTTGCTTTCGCAGTAGAGCGCAATCAAACTATTGTATTTACAGCGACGGCTCCAGTCAAGTCATGCTTCAAACGCCCAAATGCCAGCAACCAGTCTCGTCGTCAGTTGCCACTATCAACATCTTTTCTCATCCGTGACGCAACCTCTGGCGAATTATTTCTCATAGACACTGGATCAGATGTGAGCTTACTACGTCACAATTATTTCGAACCCACCCACCCAGTCGACACCAGCAGTCTGACATGCGCCAATGGTTCCAACATAGCGACGTTTGGGGTACGAGTACACACTATCTCGTTCTCCAACTCAAAAAGATGTTTCAATTATCCGTTCATCATCGCCAAAACGACACGGAACATCATTGGACGTGATTTTCTCGAACACTTCGACCTGACCATTCGTCCAAGAACACGAGAGATACGCACTGCAGACAATCAGTTGCTTACATCAGCGTTAAAACATACGACTCGCGCCGAAGCAGTCGCATCCATACAGCTTATTCCTTCAGTTCCTCATGTACCACAACTGGACGAGGTTCTGAAACGTCATGAAGAAATTTTCAAACCTATTTCCTTCATGCCCGACCTCAAGAGGAAGCGGGCTATCACAGCCCACCGTATCATCCTGTCGAAAACACTTCCTCATCCTCCACGAGCACGTCCATTGGCACCACACAAACATAAGGCTGCCGAGCAAGAATTCGCCACACTACGTCAACAAGGCATCTGTACACGATCCAGCTCACCTTTTGCGTCGCCTGTGGTAGTAGTACCAAAGAGTGAACCAGAGACATTCAGAGTGTGCGGGGATTATCGTATTCTCAATTCTTGCACACAGTCTGATTCGTACATCCTGCCAAATCCGGCCGACCTACTCCGATCTGCTATCGGTCATGCTGTGTATTCGAAACTTGACTTAGTAAAAGCATACTATCAAGTACCGATGGACAAAGACTCAGTAGCATATACTGCACTCAGATTCACCGGAGGTGGCACGCACGAATATCACTATATGCCATTCGGTCTCAAAAATGCCTCGCAAACATTCCAACGCGTTATGGACGAAATACTAGATGGTCTACCATTTGTAATTCCATATCTAGACGACATCCTGGTATTCTCCAACTCAATGACCGATCATATACAACATATTGAGATCCTGCTCACACGTCTAGAAGACTATGGCCTCCGACTTCATGGCAATAAATGCGTCTTTGCACAGAAATCAATTGAATTCCTTGGTCATCAAATTTCCGAAGAAGGCATGACACCTGTACCTACTAAGGTTCGTGCTATTCAAGATCTACAGCCTCCAACCACCGTTCGGGCATTACGACGATTCTTGGGCAAGATGAACTACTATTCTCGATTTGTACCCTGCCTTGCCAAGATTCTGGCACCTCTTCACAAATATCTCGTGCCAGAAAGCCGTTTCGTCAAGAAATCACAACCGATTCAGCTCAACGTGGACGACATGCAGGCTTACGAGGATGCCAAAAGGGCCCTATGCAAAGCGACCATGTTACATTCCCCGGATTGGTCTCAACCTTTTGAATTGATAACGGACGCATCCGACGTTGCCATAGGCGCAGTACTTCAACAATCCATCAATGGAATACACCAGCCTATCGCTTTCTATTCGCAAAAACTACAACCTCGCGAGACGCGATATGATACGTTAGGAAAAGAATTACTTGCAATCTACCGGTCGATCCTACACTTCCATACCTATCTGGATGGCCGAAAGTTCAAGATCTACACTGACCATCTTCCGCTACTTCCGATGCTGAGAGGAAAGAAAGAATATTTATATTCACGACGTGTCAACTCGCAACTTACACGAATACACGAGTATGATTATGAAGTCACTCATGTTAAAGGATCAGAAAATGTGGTCGCAGACTCCCTAAGCCGTCCTGCAGATCTTTGTGCCTCAATACTGTATCCTTCACCTATAAGCATTCAGGAATTGCAAGCAGCTCAGCAAGATGATATATCACTTCGGACATTTGATGTCAATCGACTGAAATCACTTGATTACGACGGAACCCTACTGCAGTGCGAAATAACTGACGTGGGCCCTCGGCCGTTTATACCTGAAAAACTCCGTCACAAGATCTTCGAAGTCTACCATTCATTGAGCCACCCATCTGGCGAAGCATCAGTAGAAATTCTATCCAGAACGTATTTTTGGCCTGGCATGCGACGAGATATCAAGATGTGGTCAAAACAATGTCTAGAATGTCAGAAATGCAAAGTGACGAGACACACCAAAACGGCGCCACAAGTCATTCAAGTGCCCAAAGTCCGATTTACACACATACACGTTGATCTGGTAACCTTACCTGCCGTGAACAACATGCGATATCTACTGTCAATACGGGACCGCACCACTCGATGGTATGAGGCCATACCACTTCCAGACATGAAGCAAGAAACTGTCAGTTATGCTCTAGAGCTCAATTGGTTCGCTCGGTTCGGTGCTCCAGCTGAAGTGACAACCGATCGTGGCGCACAATTTCTCGGAGAGGAGTTCACAGCCCTACTGCAATACTACGGTGTCAAACACTCCGTGACCGCGGCTCGCAACCCGAGAGCAAATGGTTTCGTTGAAAGACCACACCGAGAACTGAAAGCGGCGCTCAAGGCTAGCCCAGAAGAAAATTGGCTTGCGGCTCTACCGAAAGTACTCCTATCAATGCGTACAAGACCTCGTGAGCCGATCAAATGTAGCTCCGCTGAAATGGTATTTGGCGAATGTCTACGGCTTCCTGGCGAACTAGTCCGATCACGCTCTGAAACTGCATTAACGATGAACGATCCGACATTTCTGTTTCCACTTCGCAGTTTTCTACAGTATAACGCTCAGAATCGGCCGATCTGTCCTACACGTCAGCAACATGGCCCAATCTATAAACGCAAAGATTTTGATAGCTGCAAATGGTTCTTCATCAACAACGATATGGATAACAGGATTTTAGCCAAACCGAAGCGCGGTCCTTATCGTGTGTTAGATCGACGTCAGAATTACATCATTCTGGAGATTAATGGCAAAGCTGAAGCGGTCTCCAAGCACAGACTATCCCCAGCCGACGTTGATCCAGATGACCCGCTGTTTCGCGATGTAGACCTATCAGGCGGTGAAGAAACGAGAACGCCACCCCCAGACAGTCTTGCTAACATCGGATTGACGCCCGACGTCCCATCAACAACCGAGCCAACTGAAGCCGTCACGCCGCCGCGAGATATAGAAGAACCAGAATCAGTGTTGTCAGAGCCAAAATCAGTCATTACACGGTACGGCAGAGCAATAACACTTCCTGGAAGGTTAGCCCCCTTCATGGTGTACTAATTTTCATTGTCGGGGGGGTGTATGTAACACGCGGCTCCGTGTTACAACCCAACGAAGATCAATTTTTACAAACGCTGTGCTCTTTAAGGTCAAATATTCTAACTCTGTCCTTAAACAATATTTCCCTTAGCTGTGATTTTAGGAACAATCCTTTCTAGTCTCAAGCAGTTTTAACCGATATTTCTTAAACTGAAATTTTATGTGTAATTAATAGTGTTTTTATAAAAAGAACAGAACCGCGCTGGGAACGAAGAAAACACGCGGTGGACTATTGTGTCATAGTGAACTTATTCCGATTAGTTTGACAATTTGGATTATCCGAACTTCAGAGAACAATATATTAATATCATGTACTGAGATAGAATCGTTACAAACGGTGATCTTAACACTTGTGAGTTGTGTCATTGAAGTCCTTAAACGATTTACATTCTTTTTATAGTGATAACCTTTAACGATGACTTTTTCCATGTATCATTTGTTTTAAATCGATGGCATAAATGTTGAGCAATTCAGACCTTTGTACGCGAATAACTGATTGAGCATAAAACAATTTTCTATGATAAACTTAAATCACTTTTATTTTTGACGTCTAGAAGACGGACAATTTAGCTTAATTGTGAATGACATTTAAATCATATTTTTGCATAAAAACCATTTTTACAGCTGACAAACATATATTCAATTTTGACTAACTGAGATTAGTGTTTAAGATATAATTTTACATTAAAAAATCTGTATTATTGCCATCCAACTCCTTCAATCCAGATTAACAGTGAATTATATTTATGTGCTACATTGGTGTAATATATACATGAAACCTTTCTTCGGCCTTCTAATATTAACCATCTGAAAAGGAACAGACTGATTGAATGCTCGGGTAGTAATAATAGCAACCATTGATAAGTAGTAGGGGTACAAAATCAGGAACGAGAAAGCAACAGCGAAAAGTACCCCAACACTATATCGTTGCATGTCATGTAAATTTTTTTACGCGATATTAATACCAAAACAAAATTTTGAGAACATTTTAAAAGAAGAAAATTTAATACATTTTATTTTGCATTATAGAGGATATTTGTGGAAAATAATGTGAAGTTATTAATTAAAATCACAATCAACGCAGCAACTATGGCACTTCTAAATATTATTTTCAAACAAATAATGATTTTCAGAACACTCAAATTTGGCGTTTATTCGTACAGTCACTTATAGGAAAGACACAGTCTGACTGAATTACTTTTAAGCCATTTTTATATATTAGTTATATTAAAAATAATGTTTAAGTCAAGAAAAATATTCAAGCAATTTTTCTAGAAATTCAATAGATACCATTAAACTACTTGTGTACTGGTTCTGGATACACGTCAGAAAGATAAACCAACACAAATCATGGGTTTGCAAATCGGGATTATAATCATGTTCGTAGAAATATTTAATTGATATTTAATTCATCTGATATTTTCCAAATTTGTACGGCTTCAAATATGAAGTCACGCAATTCCTTGGAACATATCAGCAATCCTCAAATTATTTCAAAATTGAAAGTTAATATCTAAAACTATATTGTTGCGTATCATAGCACTGCATAATAAAAATTAATATTCATACTCAAAAATATACATGTATACGCTAGCCGTTTTTTTAAAGAAATGCTTTCGCTATTCGAACAAAAAATGACGGTTCGTTTATTAAAAATTCCAAATGAAAATCCCCTAATATATTTTCGTGGTTTCCATCCTTTAATGACATATTGGGATTAGGTAGTGGAACGGTAAATAGAAGAAGATGCCATATAGAATCCGTTTGAATAAAATGATACCTAAATGAATTAGTTAGTATATGAATAAAAACTTTGTGTAGCGCGAGGTAGAATAGATCAGTGTTTAGAGAGTGACAACTCAAAGGAAACGCTCCAATGTTTTTTACCTCTGTGCAGGAATTTCTTCAAGGTACTCAGAGAATTCTGTATGAGAACAAATCCGGTCTTCTGGAAGAACTGTTTTTTTCTACATATATCCATGCATATTTTGCATAAAGAAACTTCCATGTATAATCAAATTTGTGATAATATCTAACTAACTATCTATCGTCGTTTAATTATATAAAAATTAATTTCAATGGCACTTACGCCGACATTGTAAAATCTGTTCCAAGAGGAAAGATTAGTAGTGGCTGGTTGGTAATGTAGGTCATTTAGTAGGCTATAAAGGCTCAAAATGAATGAAAAATTAACAATAATGTTAAAATTGTTAGATAATGGAAAATTGTCTGATGTGACTTATAGTATCCGAAGTCTGGGTGCGCAGGTGTAGTTCATATGGCATTCATTTATTCCCAAAGTTCCAACTAACCATCCCGAATCCGTCATTACTGAGCGGACACCACACTACATGGGGAAGTGGTATTGAAATGAACATTTATATATTTAAACGAACATTGCTTACGCGAGATGTGATAACATCTGTTATAATCAAGGTTGCGGTCTTGATATAAACACCTGACCCATTAATTACTTACATATATCAGTATAAACTAAGAATTGTAAAGTGTAGAAAAGGCAATTCATCCAGTGGACCGGTTTCGTCCTTATTGGGAACTCATCAAGTACTGGCCAGAATTTGCCGCGGACAGGATACGAACCTGGGCACGTCTGCTTCGGAATCTGGTGCTCTAACCACTGAGCTATCCTGCCGCACACTACACTACACACAATTTTCAGTTATATACTAACTAATGTAACTTGGTTAGTCAATTTTTCCTTTAGGTGGAGCTCATATGGCATCCATTTAGACCCAAAGTTCCAACTAACCATGCCCAATCTGTCATTACTGAACAGACACCACATTACATGGGGAAGTGGTATTGAAATGAACATTTATATAATTAAACGAACATTGGTTGCGCGGGTGGTGATAACAATTATTATAATCAAGGTTGCGGTCTTGATATAAACACCTGACCCATTAATTACTTACATATGTCAGTATAAACTAAGAATTGTAGAGTGTAGAAAAGGCAATTCATCCAGTGGACCGGTTTCGTCCTTATTGGGAACTCATCATGTACTGGCCAGAATTTGCCGCGGACAGAACTTGAACCTGGTCACGTCTGCTGCGGAATCTTGTGCTCTAACCACTGAGCCATCCTGCCGCACACTGCACTGCACACAATTTGCAGTTATATACTGACTGATCTAACTTGGTTAGTCTTTTTTTCCTTTAGGTGTAGCTCATATGGCATTCATTTATTCCCAAAGTTCCAACTAACCATCCCGAATCCGTCATTACTGAGCGGACATCACACTACATGTGGAAGTGGTATTGAAATTAACATTTATACATTTAAACGAACTTTGCTTACGCAGTTGGTGATAACATCTGTTATATTCAAGGTTGCGGTCTTGATATAAACACCTGACCCATTAATTACTTACATATGTCAGTATAAATTAACAATTGTATAGTGTAGATAATGCAATTCATCCAGTGGATCGGTTTCGTCTTTATTGGAAACTTATCATGTACTGGCCAGAATTTGCCGCGGACTGGACTTGAAACTGGGCATGTCTGCTTCAGAATCTAGTGCTCTAACCACTTAGCCACCCTGCCGCACACTAAACTGCACACAATTTTCTGTTTAATACTAACTATTATAACTTGGTTAGTCTATTTTTACATCAGGTGGAGCTCATATGGCATTCATTTAGACCCAAAATTTCAACTAACCATCCCCAATCTGTCTTTACTGAGCAGACACCACAGTACTTGGGGAAGTGGTATTGAAATTAACATTTATATAATTAAACGAAAATTGGTTGCGTGAGTGGTTATAACATCTATTATAATCAAGTTTGCGATCTTGATATAAACACCCGATCTATTAATTACTTACATATGTCAGTATAAACTAAGAATTGTTTTGTGTAGAAAAGGCAATTCATCCAGTAGACCGGTTTCGTCATTATTGGGAACTCATCATATACTGGCCAGAATTTACAGCTGGTCAATTTACATCAACATCAGCATTGCAAATCAGGTCATAGAAAAGTCTGCCTATTCCAAATGAATGTTCTTTATGATAATTTAATTATCGACAGCTGCGCCTGTTTTCGTTTCTCCTCTAAAATCTATCGAGACCTAACTGACATACATAGAATTTCAGCTGTTATGTAGCATTGGCGACGAAATTGTTCAATAGCAGAATAGCCGTGACAAGTGAATGAGTGTAAAAACAATTCCTGATTTTGCTGTTTATTTTAATGAACTTCACAATTTTGCATTTATTTATTGTTAATTAAATAAAAATGCGCATTCTCTTTTTTGAAAATGTATTCAATTGGCAATATTGTCTGGAAACCCAATTAAACACAAAAAAACTAATACGTGTCCGCATTACGGCGGTTAAGTAATTTGTAAATATTAACCATGGCAATGGGGTCCAGAACTGGTAAAAATTAAATAGGACCGTCATGGCATCACGAAATAATGTTTGTGCATTTATTTTACTGGAGAAAATAGCTACAGTCTTATAAAAAGTTGAGAACAGTCAAGTTCTTCTTACCAGTAAACGTGCATTGTACAGGCGTCTATTGTCTAAGCACTTTGTTCTTAATTTGATGTCTAGTTGGGGAATTTGGTCACATTTTGATAGGGGAAGCTAAAATTCTGATCTGTTCTACATTGGTAAGTGGTTTCGAAGTGTCATCTGTTAATGATCTGTTGCGGTCAATGTATTAGTTGATGTTAATTAGTGAAGCAAATCATGAATTTGCTCATACTTATGAAATATGGTAATTCATTGAATGTACCGCGTCTTGAAATTCATTAAATTTAAATGTTGTTGTGTTGCTTAGAGACGATGCTGTCAAAATGCGACAGAGAATATCATTATGGACTATATCATATGATCCTCTGACTTTAGGAAGAATATAATGACATGTTTTGATTTTCGTTGTTCATCGCAAACTGTTTTAAAGACATAAGCAGCACCACCTTGGTAATTCAATTTTTTTGATCGGTGCGGAAGCTTATAATTTAATTATTCCTTTCTTCGGGATGACAGGCAAATACATTTTTAAAATGAATATGCAGCTCAGCCAAATACATTGGTATTTTGATTTTCCTGTGAGAAAGTAAATAAATCATCCGTTAAAATATGATTTTATAAGTGTGCAAACAATGTGAAATCTTTGCTAAAGAGATACGAGAAGCGTTATCGTAGTAGTTTTAATTTTTATCTTGGTAGAGAAGCTAGTAATTCACCCATCTAAAATTAATTTTGCCAGGATTCGTCAATGATTTGATTCGTTTATAAAGAAAATTTGTCAGTGACTGCAGACTATTTTACTGGAATATGAGGGCCTATGTAATTACAAGAATGGGGAAGGCTAAACCAGACCGTCAAGCGTAGGTGTACGCACTGGAGTAGATCAAGCTGCATAACGCAACGAATCAGGATTCTCTACCGAGGTTAGTTTGTTAATGCATGTCTTCTGTTGATGTCTTTTACTCATCAAAGTACAAAAAAATTATTTCCCAATTTTGCTGAAATAAAGATTGCCAGCAATGCGTAGCAGTGAAATGGCCACAAAAGCTTGTGGCATATTAGAGCAAATAGTCTAAGAATTATCAAACAGACATGCATATGCAAGTATGTATTAGGTTTTGCGATTCTAGTAACAAATTAGTTCAGTTGTGACCAGAAGGATAAACCAAAGGCAGCATGAACGGAAAGTATAATCTCATGCACATTCGTTTCGTGCTTACTGGCGACTCATCAGTAGGAGCCGGTATTACGCCCTTTAACCACTATATATTTGGTAGAAGAATGTGGAATAATAGGACGGTACAATCTCCTAGACGAATGTGTAAACCTGTAATAGTGAAGCTAACATAATCTAAAGTCAACGACAATGCGACTTCAATGCTAACTCACATTATATAATATATATACCGAGTCTGTAAAGGATACTAACACTATGGCTATTGTGTTAGTAACTGATACCTTTTTTGAAATCGATGAGTACCGGATACTAACACTATGGTTTCCGAGTCGGTACATGATACCAACCTGATGGATATAAATTTATGCTAAAGTTCACCCAAATTGAGAATTACAACTATTTCCGAACACCTGTTACTCCAGTTAAACCATACACTCTGGCCTTCATCGATATCAGTTATCACATTTCGCGGTAAGCATGACATCATTCAATTCAATATATTGCAGTTAAATACTGTTTGTTGCGAAGAACTAATACATACTTGCAAGTATGTATTAGGTTCTTGCGAACACGTATTTAACTGAAATTAGTAATGAATCATGCTTGCCGCGAAATGTGATAACTGATACACAATGAGGCCATAAGTGTTCAAGTGATCCATTTGAATAGTAACCTCATTGGTATCATATAGTCGTATCATCTAAAAGGTATCAGTAACTAGCAATTAGCCAAGTGCGTATTGTACGTTCCGATCTATTATGATATAGTGTGAGTTAGCATTGCACATTATCGTTGACTAGAGATGTTAGCTCACTATTCAGTTCTAGGAGATTGTACCGTCCTATTATTCCACATACTTCTACCAAATATATAGTGATTAAAGGGCGTATTACCGGCTCCTACTAATGAGTCGCCAGTAAGCACGAAACGAATGTGCATGAGATTATAATTTGTGTTCATGCTGCCTTTGGTTTATCCTTCTGGTCATAACTGAACTAATTTGTTACCAGACATGGATATGCCTGGAAAGTGGAATTATTTGCGGTTCTTAATTCTATTAATCTTGCTTGCTATGTGCATTCAGAAACGTGAAATTTTCAAAATTTTTGATAAATACATAAGTTACAGAATTAGACAGATGTTTACAATCTATCGTTAAATAAACTTTTCTAACTTACGAAAACACCAATCACACGGTATATAAAAATTGCATTTAAACGTTAAAATTACTGCCACTGGCGTTATTTGACGCCCTGCGTTCAATGTCGGAACAAGAATGTATATAATGTTTTGACTTCTTATTTTTAATCCTGCATAAACCTATGCGGTAAGCAAGAACGTTCTTTGCTTAATTTTTGTCATTATTTCATGTTGTCCATTTGAATCAACTGGTTTGTCGTTTCAAACGCGATTATTTTAATATTACATTAATTATTGAAACCAAACGTTAATAAAATGTATAACTATTGGTTAATTTATAATTCAAATTTAAAAGTTATGGTTTGAAATCTTAGCTTATAACCTTTGTTCATAATTAAAATTGTAAATTAGTTTTATATAACAGCTTATTTAATATGTAGTCGAAATTATTATAAAAATTTTAAAATGTAGATCCTCACCTCGATAAAAATTGTACCAAAAGATTTTACATAGGAAGTTTGTGTATGTGAAACTCTTTTCTAATTTTTTATGTAACCAGTTTTTATAATTCGCAGAAAATTTCAAAAGCCATTACTATTTTCTATTCTAATCAAGACAGACTTTTTTACAATGTGACATAGACAATCGTCTCTATTTTTAATATAATACAATATTTAACTTACCATTAAAAATGTCAATAGCATATCTTTTTAATTTAAGAAACATGTGTGTTCAAGAATAATTTGGATTAATAAACTAAATCTCATAAAAGCTACAAATATTTCATCACTGAACCGTAATAATAAGTAAGTAGCATAAGAAATTTTTTTAAATACAAAAAATGAGTTTCATCGATATAATATTATGATAGCGATTGATTTCTATTACTTCTGGCAGGTTGACAAATTATTAGATGATATAAAATATGCTTCAGTTTCAACAAAACATTCAATCAAAAATAGTGAATGCACAAGAATTCTTGAACATATTAAGAAACACAGAACAAATATGTGCACTATATTCCAGTTTGATTTTGGGCACGTCTGTTTGCCGTCTTATTCTCTAACCACTGAGCCACCATGCCCGCGCTAAAAATTTTAGTCTTATATACACGCCAATGCTTCACGGTTAGGTCGATTTAGCTGTAGCTGATGTTGCATATAGAGTACAATTTACGCTTATATTTGAGAGGCTTCTTTTAGCACAAAAAACGTGTGCGAGTTAATGGTTAGTACAGTCAACATGTGACGTCCACATCAATGTACCAATAATAATTTAAATGTATCGGCATCGATAATTTCATCGGCAGACCAAAAGAAAGGCTCAAAAAAATAAAAATACATCTTTCTGGAAATCAATTAAAAGTGTGTTCAATCCCTGAACAAATATCAGCGATTTGTGAACAATTGCAACTCACAGTCTATATTGTCAGAAGTAACAATTTTTGATTTTATAGGAGTCAAACTCTGAAAAATATCTTTCGTCTTTCTGAGCAATCACAATCCTAGCTAAAACGTGCAAACTATATTTCATACACTAAAGTTGGACTGGAATAGAAATTTCAGGAGCTTATCTTCAAATATAAACCTTTGTTTTTATCCTGTTGGCACTTATTTTTCAGTAGCTAGCGTCCTATTTGGTATTCTCAATTCGGAATTCGATAAAGATAAAATTCGTTATATTTCAAACAATACCTTTTATTTAACTTGTTCCCTGTAAAAATGAAATTTAATTATGCTATCTCTCATTGCCAGTATTTTAAAGCGTATAAGATATCCATTTTGCGTGAAAATACCTTTAAATCTTGGATGATCATTATCGCAATATTTAAAATTCACTTTATGAAGCTTTATTAATTTTTGCATGTGGGTAGTCATAGAATATATTTAGGAGTGAACACTGAGAAGTTTCATCTAAATTCGGTTTTCTTTCTTCAAAGTTCCAAAACACCTTATGATAAATACAAACATGTCTTATTTTCATACAGCATTGCGTCTGCTACCTATTATTACCAAAGCTAAGCTTACTACCCTCGTCGACTAAAGTCATTTAATTAAAAATGCAGATGAGCCATTTAAAGCGATATTTAAGTTGAAATGGATGATTAATATGAACAGGTATTAAATACCACTGATGTTAAAAATGTGGGGCCAAAGAGAACACAATTGTTACAAATTCTGAGGACATTTATGAACAAAGCACTATTCTAAACTGGAGATTTGCAGGTTTCCTTCAAATGATGAAGAGAAATGTAATTTTGTCTGGTTGAAGCTGTTAATCTAAACATTATTGATCCGCTGCTAAATAAGAAAAAAATCATTTTGAAATGAATAAATTCCGCGAAGTAAAATGTGAGAGTGTAAGGTGCCGGTAGGTTTATCCATAAAATATGAGTTTAATCTCTCTGACTCCAAATTAAGCACAATTATTTTTAAAATATGTCTTGCAAAATACCGGAAATAAGTGCCTTTTTTAAATTGAGTACTAAGTATCAGATTTGTTAATAATTCATAACCAAATAGACGTATATTTAAATATTCTAGTTACAAATTATATGTATCGCTGTATTAAAAATGTACAAGATATATATTAGTTTGTCCATACCTATATATTTATGCATTTAACATAATGTATTAAACCTGCTATATAGGTGAATACAAAAAATTGTAACAAAACCAGGCACGTAAACAAAATTCTAAATAATTTAAATATAACAGGCATCCCATCTTTGGAATGAATAAATTGTATTAATTATTTATACAGTGGTATGCATTCAACCGGTATATTATAAACCGTCTAAAAGTATGGCTGAAGAGATTTATTATTAACATACAAATCTGTGTTACGTTTTTTTAAAAACAAGGAATGCACTAAATATGACGTGTTGTCTTTGTTTGCTTCTTAAATTATAAATTAGCAAAGGTATAACATTAAATATTTTCTCATTGAATTATTTTAATTGATAAAATTATAATGTGTGGAGGAAGTTAAATCCTCTGCCTTATGTAAAATAAAATTGAATGACAAATTTAAACCACCATGTCTGATTGTAACGAATTTAATTTAAAAATAATTTTTTCCTTTTATTTTCCAGAACATTCTTTGTTTAAATACTTGATTTTGAATTGTGCGCCATTTTCAGTTTTCGAGTGTCACGTTCCTCGACTGGTTGTATTTATTTTGGTGTGCTGTCTTTTTACAATTTTCTCTAGTAACACAAATGCATCTCGTCAAATACATTTCTATTACAATTGTCATTTGTTCTGATATTATATTACACAGTTAAGAATCGTCCTCGAACAGGTAATTCGATCATTCTGTTGTTCACGTATATCTCTTTCCAGATTATTTGTTCGGGAGTTAACACGATCCTTCTTTCGCATTCCGATTGCCTAACATTAATTGTCGATTTAATTGTTATACCATTTAGACATAGAGACCGATATTAAATTTAAGGACACAAGTAGGTTAGTGCAGGATATTGCGGACTTGAACCAGGGAGATGTAAATTGAAATATAAGCATATCAGACTCTACTGTGAATTTTATGACTTCAAGCGATCTGTCATCTATGGGGCTCTCAGACTCGAAAAGGTTAGGGGCCTCAACAAATGTGTGCGTATCCAAACGATAATAAGCGCAGATTCCATTTCATTCAGATTTATGTTATGGGTGCTGCAATAAAATAACCACACATAAATATTTGAACGTACATATAATTAAATATAAAATTTCATCACGCATTTATATGCTTAAATAGAGATAATACAAATATTATCATTCTAAGAATTGTAGCGAATAAATAAAATTTGAAACAAAGCATTTGATATATATAAGCAGTTTAATAAGAGATTGACGAAAATGCCGATTTGGCTTATAATTATGTTTGCGTAGATTAAGAAAAACTAACTATATGTAAGTAAGTAGTAGCTGTTGCGAAACTAGTAAAAAATTAATTTAGTTGTGACCAGAAGGATAAACCAAAGGCAGTATGAACCGAAAGAATAATCTCATGCACATTCGTTTCGCGCTTACTGGCGACTCATCAGTAGGAGCCGATATTACGCCCTTTAACAACTATATATTTTGGTCAAGAATGTGGGATAATACGACGATACCATCTCCTAGACGAAAGTGTTATTCTGCAATAGTGAAGCTAACATCATATTGTTTACAAAAATGCGACTCCACGGCCAAATCACACTATATAATATATACACCAAGTCCGCAAAGAATACTAACACTATGGCTATTGTGTTAGTAAACGGTACCAACATTGTTGTACCTAAAAGTTACATGGTACTAACATGATGGATATCAAGTTATGCTATCGTTCACCGAAATTGAGAGTTACAAAAATTTCTGAACACTCGTTACTCCAGTAAATCCATGCACGCTGGCCTTAATCGATATCAGTTATCACATTTCGCAGTAAGCATGACATCATATAATTCAGTATGTAACAGCTAAATACTGTTTGTTGCGGAGAAATTATATATATGCAAGTACGTATTAGGTGTTGCACACCTAGCAAAAATTAGTTTAGTTGTGACCAGAAGGATAAACAAAAGGCAGCATGAACTGAAAGTACAATCCTATGCACATTCGTTTCCTGCTAACTGGCGACTCATCAGTAAGAGCCAGTATTACGCCCTTTAACCACTATATTTTTTTGGTCAAGAATGTGGGATAATAGGAAGGTACAATCTCCTAGAAGTATGTGTAAATCAGCAATAGTGAAGCTAGCATCATATAGTCTACGATAGTGCGAATCCCACGCCCACTCACACAATACAATATATAAACCGAGTCTGTAAAGTATACTAACACTATGGCATTTGTGTTAGTAACCGATAATTACATAATTGTACCGAAAAGGTACATGGTACTAACACTATGTTTTCCGAATCGGGACACGGTAACAACATGATGCATATCAATTTATGCTGTAGTTCACCGAAATTGAGAACAAAACAATTTCTGAACACCTGTTACTCCAGTAAATTCATACACTCTGGCCTTGATCGATATCATTTATCACATTTCGCGGTAAGCATGACATCGTTGAATTCAGTATATAACAGTTAAATATTGTTTTTTGCGGAGAACAAATATATATGCAAGTATGTTTTAGGTGTTGCCAACTTAGTAATAAATTAGTTCAGTTTTGACCAGAAGGATAAACGAAAGGCAGCATGAACGGAATGTATCATCTCATGCACATTCGATTCGTGCTTACCGGCGATTTATTCAGTAGGAGCCGGTATTACGCCCTTTAAACACTATATATTTTGGTCCAGAATGTGGGATAATAGGACAGCACAATCTCTTAGACGAAAGTGTGTATCTGCAATAGTGAAGGTAACATCATATAGTCTACGACAATGCGACTCCAACGCGAATTCACACTACACAATATATATACCGAGTAATATATAATAACACTATGGCTATTGTGTTAGTAACCGATACCGGCATTATTGCACCGAAAAGTTACATGTTATTAACATTATGGTTTCCGAATTAGAACATGGTACCAACATGATCAATATCAATTTATTCTATAGTTCACCGAAATTGAGAATTACAACAATTTCTGAACACCTGTTACTCCAGTAAATCCATGCACTATGGCTATGATCAATATCAGTTATCACATTTCACGGTAAACGTGTCATCAATCTATTCAGCATATAACAGTTAAATACTGTTTGTTGCGGAGAACTAATATATATGCAAGGGTGTATAAGGTGTTGCGAACCTAGTAACAAATTAGTTCAATTCTGATCAGAAGGATAAACCAAAGGCCGCATGAACGGAAAGTATAATCTCATGCACATTCGTTTCGTGCTTACTGGCGACACATCAGTAGGAGCCGGTATTACGCCCTTTAACCACTATATATTTGGTAGAAGAATGTGGAATAATAGGACGGTACAATCTCCTAGACGAATGTGTAAACCTGCAAAAGTGAAGCTAACATCATCTAAAGTCAACGACAATGCGACTTCAACGCTAACTCACACTATATATTATATATTCCGAGTCTGTAAAGGATACTAACACAATGGCTATTGTGTTAGAAACCGAAACCAACATTATTGTACCGAAAATGTACATGGTACTAACACTATGGTTACCCAGTAAGCACGAAACGAATATGAATGAGATTATACTTTCTGTTCATCGTTTATCCTTCTGGTCACAACTGAACTAGTAAAAAATTAGTTCAGTTGTGACCAGAAGGATAAACCAAAGGCAGCATGAACGGAAAGTATAATCTCATGCACATTCGTTTCGTGCTTACTGGCGACTCATCAGTAGGAGCCGGTATTACGCCCTTTAACCACTATATATTTGGTAGAAGAATGTGGAATAATAGGACGCTACAATCTCCTAATACCAACCTGATGGATATAAATTTATGCTAAATTTCACCGAAATTGAGAATTACAACAATTTCCGAACACCTGTTACTCCAGTTAAACCATACACTCTGGCCTTCATCGATATCAGTTATCAGATTTCGCGGTAAGCATGACATCATTCAATTCAATATATTACAGTTAAATACTGTTTGTTGCGAAGAACTAATATATATGCAAGTATGTATTAGGTTTTGCGAACCTAGTAACAAATTAGTTCAGTTGTGACCAGAAGGATAAACCAAAGGCAGCATGAACGGAAAGTATAATCTCATGCACATTCGTTTCGTGCTTACTGGCGACTCATCAGTAGGAGCCGGTATTACGCTCTTTAACCACTATATATTTGGTAGAAGAATGTGGAATAATAGGACGGCACAATCTACTAATACAAACCTGATGGATATAAATTTATGCTAAAGTTCACCCAAATTGAGAATTACAACAATTTCCGAACACCTGTTACTCCAGTTAAACCATACACTCTGGCCTTCATCGATATCAGTTATCACATTTCGCGGTAAGCATGACATCATTCAATTCAATATATTACAGTTAAATACTGTTTGTTGCGAAGAGCTAATATATATGCAAGTATGTATTAGGTTTTGCGAACCTAGTAACAAATTAGTTCAGTTGTGACCAGAAGGATAAACCAAAGGCAGCATGAACGGAAAGTATAATCTCATGCACATTCGTTTCGTGCTTACTGGCGACTCATCAGTAGGAGCCGGTATTACGCTCTTTAACCACTATATATTTGGTAGAAGAATGTGGAATAATAGGACGGCACAATCTACTAATACAAACCTGATGGATATAAATTTATGCTAAAGTTCACCCAAATTGAGAATTACAACAATTTCCGAACACCTGTTACTCCAGTTAAACCATACACTCTGGCCTTCATCGATATCAGTTATCAGATTTCGCGGTAAGCATGACATCATTCAATTCAATATATTACAGTTAAATACTGTTTGTTGCGAAGAACTAATATATATGCAAGTATGTATTAGGTTTTGCGAACCTAGTAACAAATTAGTTCAGTTGTGACCAGAAGGATAAACCAAAGGCAGCATGAACGGAAAGTATAATCTCATGCACATTCGTTTCGTGCTTACTGGCGACTCATCAGTAGGAGCCGGTATTACGCCCTTTAACCACTATATATTTGGTAGAAGAATGTGGAATAATAGGACTCTACAATCTCCTAATACCAACCTGATGGAAATAAATTTATGCTAAAGTTCACCCAAATTGAGAATTACAACAATTTCCGAACACCTGTTACTCCAGTTAAACCATACACTCTGGCCTTCATCGATATCAGTTATCACATTTCGCGGTAAGCATGACATCATTCAATTCAATATATTACAGTTAAATACTGTTTGTTGCGAAGAACTAATATATATGCAAGTATGTATTAGGTTTTGCGAACCTAGTAACAAATTAGTTCAGTTGTGACCAGAAGGATAAACCAAAGGCAGCATGAACGGAAAGTATAATCTCATGCACATTCGTTTCGTGCTTACTGGCGACTCATCAGTAGGAGCCGGTATTACGCCCTTTAACCACTATATATTTGGTAGAAGAATGTGGAATAATAGGACGGTACAATCTCCTAGACGAATGTGTAAACCTGTAATAGTGAAGCTAACATAATCTAAAGTCAACGACAATACGACTTCAATGCTAACTCACACTATATAATATATATACCGAGTCTGTAAAGGATACTAACACTATGGCTATTGTGTTAGTAACTGATACCTTTTTTGAAATCGATGAGTACCGGATACTAACACTATGGTTTCCGAGTCGGTACATGATACCAACCTGATGGATATAAATTTATGCTAAAGTTCACCCAAATTGAGAATTACAACAATTTCCGAACACCTGTTACTCCAGTTAAACCATACACTCTGGCCTTCATCGATATCAGTTATCACATTTCGCGGTAAGCATGACATCATTCAATTCAATATATTACAGTTAAATACTGTTTGTTGCGAAGAACTAATATATATGCAAGTATGTATTAGGTTTTGCGAACCTAGTAACAAATTAGTTCAGTTGTGACCAGAAGGATAAACCAAAGGCAGCATGAACGGAAAGTATAATCTCATGCACATTCGTTTCGTGCTTACTGGCGACTCATCAGTAGGAGCCGGTATTACGCCCTTTAACCACTATATATTTGGTAGAAGAATGTGGAATAATAGGACGGTACAATCTCCTAGACGAATGTGTAAACCTGTAATAGTGAAGCTAACATAATCTAAAGTCAACGACAATACGACTTCAATGCTAACTCACACTATATAATATATATACCGAGTCTGTAAAGGATACTAACACTATGGCTATTGTGTTAGTAACTGATACCTTTTTTGAAATCGATGAGTACCGGATACTAACACTATGGTTTCCGAGTCGGTACATGATACCAACCTGATGGATATAAATTTATGCTAAAGTTCACCCAAATTGAGAATTACAACAATTTCCGAACACCTGTTACTCCAGTTAAACCATACACTCTGGCCTTCATCGATATCAGTTATCACATTTCGCGGTAAGCATGACATCATTCAATTCAATATATTACAGTTAAATACTGTTTGTTGCGAAGAACTAATATATATGCAAGTATGTATTAGGTTTTGCGAACCTAGTAACAAATTAGTTCAGTTGTGACCAGAAGGATAAACCAAAGGCAGCATGAACGGAAAGTATAATCTCATGCACATTCGTTTCGTGCTTACTGGCGACTCATCAGTAGGAGCCGGTATTACGCCCTTTAACCACTATATATTTGGTAGAAGAATGTGGAATAATAGGACGGTACAATCTCCTAGACGAATGTGTAAACCTGTAATAGTGAAGCTAACATAATCTAAAGTCAACGACAATGCGACTTCAATGCTAACTCACACTATATAATATATATACCGAGTCTGTAAAGGATACTAACACTATGGCTATTGTGTTAGTAACTGATACCTTTTTTGAAATCGATGAGTACCGGATACTAACACTATGGTTTCCGAGTCGGTACATGATACCAACCTGATGGATATAAATTTATGCTAAAGTTCACCCAAATTGAGAATTACAACAATTTCCGAACACCTGTTACTCCAGTTAAACCATACACTCTGGCCTTCATCGATATCAGTTATCACATTTCGCGGTAAGCATGACATCATTCAATTCAATATATTACAGTTAAATACTGTTTGTTGCGAAGAACTAATATATATGCAAGTATGTATTAGGTTTTGCGAACCTAGTAACAAATTAGTTCAGTTGTGACCAGAAGGATAAACCAAAGGCAGCATGAACGGAAAGTATAATCTCATGCACATTCGTTTCGTGCTTACTGGCGACTCATCAGTAGGAGCCGGTATTACGCCCTTTAACCACTATATATTTGGTAGAAGAATGTGGAATAATAGGACGGTACAATCTCCTAGACGAATGTGTAAACCTGTAATAGTGAAGCTAACATAATCTAAAGTCAACGACAATGCGACTTCAATGCTAACTCACACTATATAATATATATACCGAGTCTGTAAAGGATACTAACACTATGGCTATTGTGTTAGTAACTGATACCTTTTTTGAAATCGATGAGTACCGGATACTAACACTATGGTTTCCGAGTCGGTACATGATACCAACCTGATGGATATAAATTTATGCTAAAGTTCACCCAAATTGAGAATTACAACAATTTCCGAACACCTGTTACTCCAGTTAAACCATACACTCTGGCCTTCATCGATATCAGTTATCACATTTCGCGGTAAGCATGACATCATTCAATTCAATATATTACAGTTAAATACTGTTTGTTGCGAAGAACTAATATATATGCAAGTATGTATTAGGTTTTGCGAACCTAGTAACAAATTAGTTCAGTTGTGACCAGAAGGATAAACCAAAGGCAGCATGAACGGAAAGTATAATCTCATGCACATTCGTTTCGTGCTTACTGGCGACTCATCAGTAGGAGCCGGTATTACGCCCTTTAACCACTATATATTTGGTAGAAGAATGTGGAATAATAGGACGGTACAATCTCCTAGACGAATGTGTAAACCTGTAATAGTGAAGCTAACATAATCTAAAGTCAACGACAATGCGACTTCAATGCTAACTCACACTATATAATATATATACCGAGTCTGTAAAGGATACTAACACTATGGCTATTGTGTTAGTAACTGATACCTTTTTTGAAATCGATGAGTACCGGATACTAACACTATGGTTTCCGAGTCGGTACATGATACCAACCTGATGGATATAAATTTATGCTAAAGTTCACCCAAATTGAGAATTACAACAATTTCCGAACACCTGTTACTCCAGTTAAACCATACACTCTGGCCTTCATCGATATCAGTTATCACATTTCGCGGTAAGCATGACATCATTCAATTCAATATATTACAGTTAAATACTGTTTGTTGCGAAGAACTAATATATATGCAAGTATGTATTAGGTTTTGCGAACCTAGTAACAAATTAGTTCAGTTGTGACCAGAAGGATAAACCAAAGGCAGCATGAACGGAAAGTATAATCTCATGCACATTCGTTTCGTGCTTACTGGCGACTCATCAGTAGGAGCCGGTATTACGCCCTTTAACCACTATATATTTGGTAGAAGAATGTGGAATAATAGGACGGTACAATCTCCTAGACGAATGTGTAAACCTGTAATAGTGAAGCTAACATAATCTAAAGTCAACGACAATGCGACTTCAATGCTAACTCACACTATATAATATATATACCGAGTCTGTAAAGGATACTAACACTATGGCTATTGTGTTAGTAACTGATACCTTTTTTGAAATCGATGAGTACCGGATACTAACACTATGGTTTCCGAGTCGGTACATGATACCAACCTGATGGATATAAATTTATGCTAAAGTTCACCCAAATTGAGAATTACAACAATTTCCGAACACCTGTTACTCCAGTTAAACCATACACTCTGGCCTTCATCGATATCAGTTATCACATTTCGCGGTAAGCATGACATCATTCAATTCAATATATTACAGTTAAATACTGTTTGTTGCGAAGAACTAATATATATGCAAGTATGTATTAGGTTTTGCGAACCTAGTAACAAATTAGTTCAGTTGTGACCAGAAGGATAAACCAAAGGCAGCATGAACGGAAAGTATAATCTCATGCACATTCGTTTCGTGCTTACTGGCGACTCATCAGTAGGAGCCGGTATTACGCCCTTTAACCACTATATATTTGGTAGAAGAATGTGGAATAATAGGACGGTACAATCTCCTAGACGAATGTGTAAACCTGTAATAGTGAAGCTAACATAATCTAAAGTCAACGACAATGCGACTTCAATGCTAACTCACACTATATAATATATATACCGAGTCTGTAAAGGATACTAACACTATGGCTATTGTGTTAGTAACTGATACCTTTTTTGAAATCGATGAGTACCGGATACTAACACTATGGTTTCCGAGTCGGTACATGATACCAACCTGATGGATATAAATTTATGCTAAAGTTCACCCAAATTGAGAATTACAACAATTTCCGAACACCTGTTACTCCAGTTAAACCATACACTCTGGCCTTCATCGATATCAGTTATCACATTTCGCGGTAAGCATGACATCATTCAATTCAATATATTACAGTTAAATACTGTTTGTTGCGAAGAACTAATATATATGCAAGTATGTATTAGGTTTTGCGAACCTAGTAACAAATTAGTTCAGTTGTGACCAGAAGGATAAACCAAAGGCAGCATGAACGGAAAGTATAATCTCATGCACATTCGTTTCGTGCTTACTGGCGACTCATCAGTAGGAGCCGGTATTACGCCCTTTAACCACTATATATTTGGTAGAAGAATGTGGAATAATAGGACGGTACAATCTCCTAGACGAATGTGTAAACCTGTAATAGTGAAGCTAACATAATCTAAAGTCAACGACAATGCGACTTCAATGCTAACTCACACTATATAATATATATACCGAGTCTGTAAAGGATACTAACACTATGGCTATTGTGTTAGTAACTGATACCTTTTTTGAAATCGATGAGTACCGGATACTAACACTATGGTTTCCGAGTCGGTACATGATACCAACCTGATGGATATAAATTTATGCTAAAGTTCACCCAAATTGAGAATTACAACAATTTCCGAACACCTGTTACTCCAGTTAAACCATACACTCTGGCCTTCATCGATATCAGTTATCACATTTCGCGGTAAGCATGACATCATTCAATTCAATATATTACAGTTAAATACTGTTTGTTGCGAAGAACTAATATATATGCAAGTATGTATTAGGTTTTGCGAACCTAGTAACAAATTAGTTCAGTTGTGACCAGAAGGATAAACCAAAGGCAGCATGAACGGAAAGTATAATCTCATGCACATTCGTTTCGTGCTTACTGGCGACTCATCAGTAGGAGCCGGTATTACGCCCTTTAACCACTATATATTTGGTAGAAGAATGTGGAATAATAGGACGGTACAATCTCCTAGACGAATGTGTAAACCTGTAATAGTGAAGCTAACATAATCTAAAGTCAACGACAATGCGACTTCAATGCTAACTCACACTATATAATATATATACCGAGTCTGTAAAGGATACTAACACTATGGCTATTGTGTTAGTAACTGATACCTTTTTTGAAATCGATGAGTACCGGATACTAACACTATGGTTTCCGAGTCGGTACATGATACCAACCTGATGGATATAAATTTATGCTAAAGTTCACCCAAATTGAGAATTACAACAATTTCCGAACACCTGTTACTCCAGTTAAACCATACACTCTGGCCTTCATCGATATCAGTTATCACATTTCGCGGTAAGCATGACATCATTCAATTCAATATATTACAGTTAAATACTGTTTGTTGCGAAGAACTAATATATATGCAAGTATGTATTAGGTTTTGCGAACCTAGTAACAAATTAGTTCAGTTGTGACCAGAAGGATAAACCAAAGGCAGCATGAACGGAAAGTATAATCTCATGCACATTCGTTTCGTGCTTACTGGCGACTCATCAGTAGGAGCCGGTATTACGCCCTTTAACCACTATATATTTGGTAGAAGAATGTGGAATAATAGGACGGTACAATCTCCTAGACGAATGTGTAAACCTGTAATAGTGAAGCTAACATAATCTAAAGTCAACGACAATACGACTTCAATGCTAACTCACACTATATAATATATATACCGAGTCTGTAAAGGATACTAACACTATGGCTATTGTGTTAGTAACTGATACCTTTTTGAAATCGATGAGTACCGGATACTAACACTATGGTTTCCGAGTCGGTACATGATACCAACCTGATGGATATAAATTTATGCTAAAGTTCACCCAAATTGAGAATTACAACAATTTCCGAACACCTGTTACTCCAGTTAAACCATACACTCTGGCCTTCATCGATATCAGTTATCACATTTCGCGGTAAGCATGACATCATTCAATTCAATATATTACAGTTAAATACTGTTTGTTGCGAAGAACTAATATATATGCAAGTATGTATTAGGTTTTGCGAACCTAGTAACAAATTAGTTCAGTTGTGACCAGAAGGATAAACCAAAGGCAGCATGAACGGAAAGTATAATCTCATGCACATTCGTTTCGTGCTTACTGGCGACTCATCAGTAGGAGCCGGTATTACGCCCTTTAACCACTATATATTTGGTAGAAGAATGTGGAATAATAGGACGGTACAATCTCCTAGACGAATGTGTAAACCTGTAATAGTGAAGCTAACATAATCTAAAGTCAACGACAATACGACTTCAATGCTAACTCACACTATATAATATATATACCGAGTCTGTAAAGGATACTAACACTATGGCTATTGTGTTAGTAACTGATACCTTTTTTGAAATCGATGAGTACCGGATACTAACACTATGGTTTCCGAGTCGGTACATGATACCAACCTGATGGATATAAATTTATGCTAAAGTTCACCCAAATTGAGAATTACAACAATTTCCGAACACCTGTTACTCCAGTTAAACCATACACTCTGGCCTTCATCGATATCAGTTATCACATTTCGCGGTAAGCATGACATCATTCAATTCAATATATTACAGTTAAATACTGTTTGTTGCGAAGAACTAATATATATGCAAGTATGTATTAGGTTTTGCGAACCTAGTAACAAATTAGTTCAGTTGTGACCAGAAGGATAAACCAAAGGCAGCATGAACGGAAAGTATAATCTCATGCACATTCGTTTCGTGCTTACTGGCGACTCATCAGTAGGAGCCGGTATTACGCCCTTTAACCACTATATATTTGGTAGAAGAATGTGGAATAATAGGACGGTACAATCTCCTAGACGAATGTGTAAACCTGTAATAGTGAAGCTAACATAATCTAAAGTCAACGACAATGCGACTTCAATGCTAACTCACACTATATAATATATATACCGAGTCTGTAAAGGATACTAACACTATGGCTATTGTGTTAGTAACTGATACCTTTTTTGAAATCGATGAGTACCGGATACTAACACTATGGTTTCCGAGTCGGTACATGATACCAACCTGATGGATATAAATTTATGCTAAAGTTCACCCAAATTGAGAATTACAACAATTTCCGAACACCTGTTACTCCAGTTAAACCATACACTCTGGCCTTCATCGATATCAGTTATCACATTTCGCGGTAAGCATGACATCATTCAATTCAATATATTACAGTTAAATACTGTTTGTTGCGAAGAACTAATATATATGCAAGTATGTATTAGGTGTTGCGAACCTAGTAACAAATTAGTTCAGTTGTGACCAGAAGGATAAACCAAAGGCAGCATGAACGGAAAGTATAATCTCATGCACATTCGTTTCGTGCTTACTGGCGACTCATCAGTAGGAGCCGGTATTACGCCCTTTAACCACTATATATTTGGTGAAGAATGTGGGATAATAGGACGGTACAATCTCCTAGACGAATGTGTAAACCTGCAATAGTGAAGCTAACATCATCTAAAGTCAACGACAATGCGACTTCAACGCTAACTCACACTATATAATATATATACCGAGTCTGTAAAGGATACTAACACTATGGCTATTGTGTTAGTAACCGTTACCAACATTATTTTACCGAAAAGGTACATGGTATTAACACCATAGTTTCCGAGCCAGAACATGGTACCGGTGTTCGGAAATTGTTGTAATTCTCAATTTCGGTGAACTATAGCATAAATTGATATCCATCAGGTTGGTACCATGTACCGACTCGGAAACCATAGTGTTAGTACCATGTATCTTTTCGGTAAAATAATGTTGGTATCGGTTACTAACACAATAGCCATAGTGTTAGTATCCTTTACAGACTCGGTATATATATTATATAGTGTGAGTTAGCGTTGAAGTCGCATTGTCGTTGACTATAGATTATGTTAGCTTCACTATTGCAGGTTTACACATTCGTCTAGGAGATTGTACCGTCCTATTATCCCACATTCTTGACCAAATATATAGTGGTTAAAGGGCGTAATACCGGCTCCTACTGATGAGTCGCCAGTAAGCACGAAACGAATGTGCATGAGATTATACTTTCCGTTCATGCTGCCTTTGGTTTATCCTTCTGGTCATAACTGAACTAATTTGTTACTAGGTTCGCAACACCTAATACATACAGGCTATACAAATGTTTTGTTGGTAATACATTTTTATTTCTTAATAGCCGTGCGCATGCCGAATGAATGGAATCTAAACTATATGTTAACCATTGAAAACGAATAGAGTTATACTCAAGCTTTTCTTTATATGTTTCACAAACACAGAACTTATAACACATTTTGGATAACAGAATTAAATTAGGAGGCCCAAAGAGTGCAATATTTGCATTTTATCAACTACTGTCCTTTGGAATTAGCTAATTCATTGTGTAATAGGAAATCGTATATTTCTCCACTCAGTCGTTTACAGACTGAGATGGATGGTATACGTAATATCCTTATCATTATAGGTTAACAACCACATTCTATAGAGTTGTATGAACCTAAGGACATAAGAATTACCACTGTGAATGTTTGTACTATTGGTAACATCCGGCGTTTATTCATCTACAATACACAATGAAGCGAATAAAATATAAATTAGGTTCCGCTATGCGATCACATATTTTGCAATTGAATTAGTTTTGATAACTTTTCTCACCAAGCATCCTCTACCTAGCATCAAAGACAAAATTCCACTGAAATCTGCATCTATCTATACCTATAATGTGAAATGTGACTGTTGGCAATTTTATTTAGGCAGATACGTTTACTTCACACTTATTTAAATCAAGTTTGCGAGCTTGAAGTAAATACCAATCCCACTATATTTTACCAGTCGTCGAACAACATAACAAAACTACCGCCAGCCGCAACGTACTAACGCGTTTCGACCTTCAATGATCGTTGTTATGTCCACCTAATTGTTATGTCCACCTATGTTGGATGGTCCACGTACATGTATGTCGTCAGTGTTTATTATTAGCGTATCGTCTAGACGAGCCTTAATTATGCCTAATTCTGCAGTTAAATTATTCATTTGAGAAGTCAATGCCTGAATCAACGTTTCCAACCCATCAGAAGACATTTTAAATGTACCACAAATGCTTTATTTTTACTCAATTATATATAGAATTTTGCTCGCACAACGAGCATCGATTTAATAAAACAAATTTACACATTAATTAATTTATGTTCACTTCAGCTCGAAGTCTGCTTTTCTCATTGGGCTGACTGCTTCATTCTTATACGGGCGCTTCTGCGAGGAATTTCTGTTGAAATAATGTCTGCCCTAGATAAGACCCTTTGTTCATTATTTGTCTTAAAGGTGGCCATTGCCATATCTTCCCCCCCTCAGGAATCGGCTTTCGCACTCTGCTTAAACGATCCAGTGCCACAGCTCGTGGTCCATCGGGCAGGCTAACAAAAACAGTATTGTGCTCGGCGTCCACCCTCTCCACGCGATACGGCCCATCATTGACAGCCTGCAGTGCCATGGGCTCGACCCTCGCTACCATGACATAATCGCCGACCTTCAGGCGAGTGCGTGTCGGTTGCCTTGCATAGCTTTGTCGCTGTGTTGCGCCTACATATTCAGTTAACTGTTTTAGTCGTTCCTGAATATCCGCTATGGTGCACCGCTCATGGGACCCTTGGATTACAGGTTCACCTGGCAGTCTTATGTGTCCTCCATAGACCATGGTCGTTGGAGCGAAACCTGTCGCTCGGCATGCATCCGTCCGCTGAGACTAAGTGCCCCAAGAACCGCACTTCTTGACCTATCTGTACCTTTTCTGGATTAAAATGTAATCGCCATTCTACTGCTTTGGCTAACATCTTCTGCAGCCTCATACGTAATTCGTGTTCAGTAGTGGCCCATATAATAACATCGTCTACGTAAGCTGTTGTACAAGTTAAGTCAGACACGAACGAGTCCATCATTTTTTGGAACACTTTCGGTGCGTTTTTAAGGCCAAATGGTACCCGGGTGAATTGGAAATGACCTTGGGGTACTTATACCGCTAACTTCCATCGGTCTTCGGACCGCACGCCTATTTGCCAAAATCCCTGTTTAAGATCAAACACGGCGAACCATTTGCCTCCCGCTAGCTGTAAGAACAGATCACGCAGAGCCGGCATGGGATACGGGTCCGGTTTGGTTACTGAGTTCAATTGCCTAAAATCAGCCGCTGGTCGGAGCGAACCATCCTTTTTCGTAACATAAACCATTGGAGCACGAAAAACAGATGATGACGGTTCAAGAACGCTGGCTTCTATCATTTCTTGGGTTGCTCGAGTCGCTGCTTCTAATTTCTTGGGAGGGGCACCATATACTTTTGGTGGTTCGTAACCATCATTTAGTTCTAACCATAACTTAAACTGGTCGACTGTCGGCCCTGGACGCTCGCTACAATCAGGCAGTTGGAATATACTGTTATATTGGTTTTGAAGATTCTTCCACCACTCAGGCAGACAACTGGTCTCCTCTTGAATCTTATGGTTACCTATAGACTTTATTGATCTTATTCCTTCAGGCCGCGATAGGTATACCCGTTTATTTTGACAGTCTATCGTCTTAACCCATTTTCTAATGAAATCAAGTCCCAATAAGGGCGTCTGCGTATTCGAAACAACAAAAGACATATGATAGACCTTTTCATTTATTAACAACTTTGTGTCCCACTCGCCCACAGCCACCATCGATGCGCCCGATGCCTGACATAAACTTGCTTTCGTAGGTTTTATATTGTTCAATGGCCAAGTCAATGGTAGTACTGACACATCCGCTCCAGTATCCAATTGCATTATTACTGGCTGTCCGTTGAAGAGTTCTAAAAATTTAACTTTAATGAAAATTCTTACATTTGGCAGTGTTTCCCACACTTCCTTTTCTTCACAAGCCATCTGGTTCGGACCACTTTTTGGTTTGTTCTGCTGGTCTTCCTTCGATCTACCCGTCGGAGCCACCAAAGGATTAATTTTTGTGCCTTGTTCTCTGCCTCCATTATTTGTGAGATTGTTCACCCTGTTACCCCACTGCACTGGTCGTTCTCGAGGGGCAGTACATGGGTTTTGTTGCCGCTTATACGCCGTATTCGTCAGAGCCGGAGTCCTTATATACTGACTTTGCTTCCAGGCCACTGGCTGTTGCCTTCTGTCGCGGAACTGTTTATTATGACGCGAAGAATTCCAATACGGTATGTCGCTCCTGTCAGATGTTGTAACTGTACCCATGCGTGGAGATGCCGCTGCCATCTTATTTGTCATTATGGCCGAGCTTTGAAGTAGCCTGAAGTCTCTCTTCAAGGCCTCCTGGGCTGCTGGATATTTCTCCGTATCTAGTAGGATCCAGCAGCATGAACATGATGGCGTCATGTGGTTGCAAGCCTGGTAAAGACTCGGTAAGCTTGGAGAACCACCGCTTGATACGTGCCATGGTATCCATGGGCATCTCACCATTTAATGGTGTCAGGCTGTATAATTCTGAGAACACTTCTTGAGGCCTGGCCCGGAAATGATCCAACACGCGTCTTTTGTATTCTTCATATGTGAGGTCAACTGGCAATTCCAATTGGACAGCTACTGTCCGGTCCACTAATTCCTGTACAGCTACACGCACAATAGGTGCTTCCAATGTAAATTCTTGGGCTCGCACTGATGCTTCAAATTTTTCGAACCACAACTGTGGCCTTTCCACATCTAGTGGTGCCAACATCGGCTTAAACTCTGATGACGGTCTGAAATAACTCGTCGATTCGGCTGAAAACGCTGGCATATTAACTCCTGATTCCTCTTCGGCGCGGTCGCCATTGTTGTGTCCACCTATGTTTGATGTTCCACGAATTTGGATGTCGTTAGTATTTATTATTAACGTGTCGTCTAGACGAGCCTTAATTATGCCTAACTCGTCCGTTAAATTCTTCATTTGAGACGCCAGTGCCTGAATCAACGTTTCGACCCCATCAGGAGACATATTTAATTGTGCCATAAATGCTTTATTTTTACTCAATTATATATAGAATTTTGCACGCACAACAATAATCTATTTAATAAAACAAATTTACACATTAATTAATATATGTGCACATCAGCTCAACGTCTGCTTTTCTCATTGTGCTGCCTGCTTACTTCTTATCCGGGCGCTTCTGCGAGGAATTTCTGTTGAAATAATGTCTGCCCTAGATAAGACCTTTTGCTCATTATTTGTCTTAAAGGTGGCTATTGCCACAGCCACTGTAATAAAAGAACAGATAAATGATAATTGTTGTCATTTAACTTACATTTCATGGTTACCTGATCTGTGTTTTGACTAACACAGGCTGATTTCAAAGTGTTTTTTTTTCTTGGCGGACGCCTGCTTCAGTTTAAAATATAATGGCCGCCAAAATATCTTCAACAATCAAAACAACTGGAATGCAGCATGTGCTGGTCAAAACACATATCAGATATATTTTTATAAACCCAGTTTCGCAATTTATCATTATTTCAATATATCATTTCACATGAAATCATATCAGATAAAGAAACCCAGTTATTTGATAAACAAGCGATAATGGTTTGAAATATGTTTCACAAACTTTTATGGATCACTGACAAATAATCTATGCATATAGTATTTTTTTCTGGATAATAAATTGTACGTTAACATCTTCAGCCACGCCAAAACTATAGAAATTATAAAGTCATAGTCAATGCGCCACAAAAATTCTATAAAGTGTAATAATTATTTGAAGCAAAAATGCATTCGAGACTATCATAACGGTAAATTTACTGAATTCAACTTTATAAATCCAAGATTTTAGCCTAAAGGATAGCCGAGACCAAATAGATACACAATAAGGTTGAAACCATGCACTGTTGAATAAACCACCTTTGCTGGGAAGGTACTTTAAAGAATATTTTCTGTGGACAACACATTAAGTTGTATTGTTCAACCAAATAACTGTAGCATAATATGTATTGCTTTAAATCAAGATCGTACAATTAAGTTAAAAATCAATGATATTTTATGCTTGCAACTGAACATCATAACCACATACTTATATACTAAAACGACTTTGATATAAATACCTTACCCTTTATTTACATAAATTTGTCAATATAAACTAAGCATTGCATAATGTAAAAAGGGCAATTCATCCGGTAGACCGATTTTGTCCTTATGGGAACTCATCACATACTGTCCAGAATTTGCTGCGGACAGGACTCAAACCTAGGTACGTCTGCTTCGGAATCTAGGGCTCCAACCACTGAGCGACATAACCGCACACTGCAGACAATTTTCTGTTACATCCAAACAAATGTTTCTTGGTTAGCCTTTCTTCTCGGGTTTGGTCATATGACATGCTTTCAGACCCAAGGTTCCAGCTTGCCATCCACAATCTTTCATTATTGAAGAGATAACACAATACATGGAAAGTGGTACTGAAACGAACATTATATAATTAAACGAACATTGGTTGCACGGGCGGTGATAACAATTATTATAATCAAGGTTGTGATCTTGATATAAACAATTTACCCCTTATATACATACATTTGTAGGAACTAGATTCTGAAAAAGATGTGCCCAAGTTCGAGCTCTGTCCGTGGAAAATTCTGGAAAGTACTTGATGAGTTTCAAAGCAAGACGAAACTGGTCTACTGGATGAATTGCCATTTCACTACTATAAAATACATAGTTCATACTGACAAATGTATGAACATGAAGGTTAAGGCGTTTATATCAAAATCGCAACCTTAATTATAATAATAGTTATATTTTGCATGTTGCGGAATGCTAACATATATATATGTGTTGATGTTACATTTTGAAAATGTAATTAAAGCTATCTTCATTTTGTACACATTTGTATAGGAGATTGTACCATCCCATAATCCAATATTCCTCATCCAAAAATATGGTGGATATAGGATGTAATTCCAGTTCCTACTGAAGAATCGTGTGTAAACACGATTCTTTCGTTCATTCTGACTTTAGTTTATCCTTCTGGTCCTCTTTGAACTAATCAGTTAACTAGGTGCGCAACACCTAATACAAAAGATCTTAGCAAAATTGATGTTAGTCGCACTTCTCGGTTCATTTCTAACTTTTATTGTCAGCTAAAGAGCACGATAGTAAACTGAGTAACGAAGATAAAACTGTAATGCATATGTGAGGTATGAAAATAAGTTTTGCGCCTTTCACCTCTAGTTGACTCACCGTCTTTGTTCACGATGGAAAATATCGGCTACACAATTTTTGTGCTGCCGCAAACTACATTTTTCCAGCTTTCGTCACATTCATATAAATTAAGCAATTATGCAATCATTGAGTACACTGGTGAGGTTAATATTAATTTATTTAGATCAAGTCTTCGAACTTGAAATCAGCCACGTTCCTTTTTCATTCAGTCGTTATTCAGTTTTGGGTCTAGGTAATTTGCAACACGTCTGTACGTGTCACTGCTGGTAGTTTTGCAAAGTTTTGCCACCTGCTGGTATAATGAGATTGCTGTTTATTTTAAGTCCGCTAACCTGATTGAAACGAATAACTGTTAGCTTTAACTACGCTTTCTGCAAATGTTACAAGAAAATGACAATAACTGAATGTTGTTTGCCGACATGTGGCAGTCACTACACCCATGAATGTTTTTTTAACAGACTGTCACTTCAGATCGGTGTATTAGTTGTAAGAATGGAATTAGTCAATTAAAATTTACTCATTCACCTTAAAGCAGGACTATTCGCTCATTTAACGAAATTACATAGAAAAAACGTGTAATCAATCGAGCTAATTTAGGGTGTTGCATTTGGTAGTGATTGACATCGTCATCGTCATTTACTGTCAGAAGCCTGTCTGTTGCGGCTGAAAAATGTTCCGCAGGTAAAATGTCAAAACCAACTAGTAAATTAAAATGACCGAAAAACATACTACAATTTGCAAGCTATTTTATTAGTGTATCTATTTTTTAAATCATAATCTGTCATGGTTCGAGTACTTTGGCGTATGTGGCTGCTTCAATGCTTTCATCACTATAAATTAACCAGTGCATTCATCGTGACACATCAGGTGTAAGTAAAATCATCTAAATGCAGGAGGACTAAAGATAGATGCGGTGAATTTCCGATTTATTTCCTTACATTTTAAAAGTAAATCGTTATCACAGACATTAAACTTTAAAAAATATCTCTCAATTATACAGCAGGTACGTTAAATAAAATAATAATCAAAACACTATAACTAAAATATAGATAGAACTTTTTCGGAACGAGCTTACCATTTTTCCTAAAATCTGTTATTGTGAGTATTGTGCTGTATAGAGTGGCCTGATGATGGAGCCAGAAGAGAGGCTCCGAAACGTTGCCAGCCAAAGAAGATTATATCGTACCTCAATTCCAGCGGTTAATATGAACGATGTTGAAGTCTTCGGACGAAAGGAACGAATCCGCACCCAGTCAAATCGAAGATCAATTCGATGCGTGCTTGTAAAATAGAAATCCATTGGATCGTTGCGAAACTGAGGGAAAAGTATCAACCCGCGAACGCAACTTGCTGTTTATCAACGGGTATACTAATGTTTGGAAAAAACATACCAATGTCAATTATGAAAATAATCAAAAATTGCATAGCCATTGACCCGTGTGTTGCGTGTCTGACTTGCTTCTCTTCAAAGCGGGCCGACCTTGCACCCCGAATCCGCGATATAATATTAAATTCTGCCAGATGTTTGGACAGTGAAGCATCCATATGGAGCCAGATCAAGATCATCTCGTTAAAATAAACATATTAAATTATCTTGAAGGAATTTGCAATCTATTTCAACTTTAATTTTTTTTTCATTAGTTTCAATTCGAAATAAAAGATATACGCACTCAGCAGAGTTCATGTTTCTCTTTTATGAAACAGGTGTGGGAACTCACGGCATCACTGCGCGAATTCAAAAATGGACTTAACAATAAAATGAAGCGGCATAAGCAAAAAGAATTAGGTCTGTTTTTAACAAACAGAGGTGGTACAATATTCCAATTCAATCCTATAGGAAACGAAATTCTTATGACAATAGAGTAAAATACGGCAAACTTAAGAGTAACTCAACGAAATTTCCTAATAAAATATAATTAGAAATCTATCCGATCATGAAATTGAGGAGTTCCCATAAATTCAGCATACAATGGAAAACTAGTTCAGCTACTGAACTGATAGTGAAAACTTGAACCGTTTCAATATTAAATTCACCTAGTTGAATATTAACAATTTGAAGAATGCAACATTTGACGTTGCGTTAATTAAACAATTGATAACTGAGTATGTATTAGGTATTGCGAACCTAGTAACAAATTAGTTCAGTTGTGACCAGAAGGATAAACCAAAGACATCATTAACGGAAAGTATAATCTCAAGCATATTAGTTTCGTGCTTACTGGCGTCTCATCAGTAGGAGTCAGTATTACACCCTTTAATGCTATATATTTGAGTGAGGAATGTGTGATAATAGGACAGTAAAATCTCCAAGACGAATGTGTAAACCTGCAGTAGTGAAGCTAACATTATATAAAGTCTCGAAAATGTTGGTATCGGTTACTAACACAATAGCTATAGTGTTAGTATCCTTTACAGACTCGGTATATGTATATTATATAGAGTGAGTTAGCTCTGAATTAGCATTTTCGAGGCTTTATATAATATTAGCTTCAATACTGCAGGTTTAGACAATCGTCTAGGAGATTAAACCGTCCTATTATCCAACATTCCTCACCCATATATTTTATGGTAAAATGGCTTAATACCGGCTGCTACTGATGAGTCACTATTAAGCACAAAACGAATTACATGAGATTATACTTTCCGTTCATGCTGTCTTTGGTTTATTCTTCTGGTCACAACTGAACTAATTTGTTACTAGGTTGGCAACACCTAATACATACTTGAATATATATTAGTTCTCCGCAACAAACAATATTTAATTAATAACGAATTTGATTTGGTAAGCGAGAGACAGTATCTTTCCACGATGAATTTACAAATATAAAATCTGAATAAATTAGAAACTATATTGAATCATATAATAAAGGTGTTATCTATAAACCTATTTAATAATAAATATATTGAAATGATTGCTTTTTAGTTATATCTTCACTTGCTACTTTCACATTAAAAAATAAATTATACAAATAGTTAATCAAAGCCATGGAAAATCTTCTTGTAACTGTTTATGAAATATGTATTCGCCTTATATTACGCATGTAAAAGGAAACAATTCATCATTGCAGACTAGACTTTATGTGGACACGTTCTTTATGGACCTCGATAACTCATTGTGCAATACCATAGGACTTCCTAATAGCAGGCATACCAATAAGAACCTGTCAAACATACAGTCTCCAGTCCCAAAATTATTGGGTGACACTGTGATAATTTTCTAACCAAACTTAAATATGAAGCTCAAGTTTACGTGATAATAAATCAACAGTAGATTATATGAATTTGTGGAAAATAGCATGTCATTTTAATCAACTGAATTGAAATATATAAATGACAGTATTTTACATACGTTAGATTTATTAACATCATGAAAAATCAATATTTTAGCCCCTGGCGATTTTCAATAAAAAAACATGATTGTAGTACAAATATACTGATAAATGAATTCTTAAGTAGGAATGTTGGAAATAGGACGGTACAATCTCTCATACGAATGTGCAAACCTGCAGTTATGAAACTAACTTCATATAAGATCTTCGACAATACGATTTCAAACCCAACTCACTAAGATATATATATATATATGTATATATATATATATATATATATATATATATATATATATGGTGCAAGCCATAAGCTGTACAGCAGTATCTCATACCAACACGATGGTTTCCGAAAAATTACATAGTAATAGCAGAGCAACACAATGGATTTCAATGTATGCTAAAGTTCACCAAAATTGAGAATTGCAACTATTTGTGAAATCATGTTATTCCAGCAAATCCATATTCTCTGGCCTTGACCAAAAGCAGTTATCACATTTCGCGGCAATTATGACAACATTTTATTTAATATATAACAGTTAGATACTGCTTGCGGAGGAGAATTAATCTATCTGCAATTGTATACAAGTTGATGAGTTCCCAATAAGGACGAAACCCGTCTACTGGATGAATTGCCTTTTCTACACTCTACAATTCTTAGTTTATACTGGCATATGTAAGTAACTAATGGGTGAGGTGCTTATATCAGATCGCAACCTTGATTATAATAATTGTTATCACCGCCCGCGGAATTAATGTTCGTTTAACCAACCATATAGTTTGTGTTAGGTATTGACACAATAGCCATATTGCTGGTACCATTTACAGGCTTATATTTAGAAAGTTGGCTTTGAAATCATATTATCGAAGACTTTACATATATATAATATTACATTAAAAGTATATATTTTTGTACACCTACACAAAATTAATACAATTATGATTATTTAAATACAATGCGTTGGTTTTGCCACACCTTATGCTTTCGATCCCTTCCATGCTCTAGTTTTAAGATAAATAGAAGTTTATATATTAAGAATAATGTACCTAGTGAAGATTTTTTCATCTAGAAAGAGAAGGAAATGACAAAATCAATTTCAAAAAATTTTGTACATGCGATACGTGCTAATTGGCGACTCGTCAGAATAAGCCAGCACTACGCACAAAAAGAAATATGGAAAATTTGGCAGTGTATCGTTGCCTTTTATGGTGGCTTCTGTCCCAGTATAAATTATCTTTTTACTTAAAAAGCCATGTCTAATTAAAAACGGCCTACATGTTATGTCCATTCAACTGGGCGTCATAAATAAATTACGTTAAGTAGAATGATTTCATAAAAATTGCAAACGTACGATAACTGATTATTTAATTCAAGATAACGAGCTTCAGATAAACACAGAACCATTTTCACTCCAACCTGAGCACTGCATAAGATAGAAAAGGAAAATCCGCCATGCCAATTGATAATATCATTTCAGCAAATATATGTAAGGTTTAGAGCATAGTATCAACTTCACTCATGAGTCGCTAGTTGGCATAGAACAAATTCATACGTGAGATCTATTTTTGTTTAATATAACTTCCGCATATCTATTAGGACATATACAACTACCTTGTTACGAGGTACTTCATAATTTATAACTGTGTTCTTTTGTGGTCAAACTGAAAAAAATGCATGGGTTTTACCTAAAACTCCAACTGATTTTCCCATTATTACCTAAATGAATGTATAAACGTGCCCTGAGATTTTGTTCTAATGAACTTCTTACGAAAAGAAAATAGAAATTTACCCCTATTACGATCAATTTTAGGTCACACGAAAACACCTACTGATGAGGGTTAAATTTCCAGTAGCTGTTTTAGGAGTGGTAACTTTTAAAGAATTAATTTTAAGTGATAAAAATAAGAAAGATAATTCACCAAGTCAAAGTTACAGGTTACCGTTGCTTGCTATTCTATGGGTTAATAATAAATTCCTAATATACAACTGATGAGTTGGATAGCTCATCATCGATAATTAGGTCTTAAAGTGAATTTGTCGTTCAGCTACCATTATTTTTAAATATATTTAATCGAACTCAAAGTAGCTGACTCAAGATAGATGTAAATTTCCTGTTTCACAATTTTCACTATGGCTTGGATATCAAATTTTAATAGCCATATTTAAATCAGATTAGCATTGAAATATATTCAGTATAATTCAATATAAATTCTAGTCGTTTCCTATTTAGTCACATTCAGATTCCTTAAATTAAGCTGAAAAACTTGTTACATTTCTTTATTTGTCTATGCCTTCAGACATTCATGTTTATTTTCGTTAAACCACACCGCTCTCTTTCTGCCGACGAAAGTTACACGAATTCAATTTCGAGCTAAGTGAGTGCATACAAGGCGGCATTTACTTCCATTCATACAAAATTTAAATAAGCAATTTATTTGGCACTAGCAATTGATTATTTATATCCCTATTTTACATATCTTTCCAGAGATTTACATACATTTTTTAAATATCGATATTTTAAATATTAATAATAATAGATAATACTATTATTTCTATTAATTTTATTATTATTATTATTATTATTATTATTATTATTATTATTATTATTATTATTATTATTATTATTATTATTATATATTATTATTATTATTATTATTATTATTATTATTATTATTATTATTATTATTATTATTATTATTATTATGTATATATTATTATTATTATTATTATTATTATTATTATTCAGAGTAGTAGTATGTAATAACAACACCAGTTTTATTTTTATTGTAATCATTATGGCTAATTTTATTATTATTATTATTAACACTAATAATAATGTTATTTTTATTTTATAAATGCTGTTGGAGTTACCTTTTACAGTAAGAATATTATTAATATTCATTTTAATTATGTATTGTTACTTTAATATCCATCCTATTTTGACGATAAATTAAATTAGTACGCGCTGTCCATATTTTGTATTTTTGTTTCCCTACTAAATGCTGTGATTCCTTCTGATGGGATTTGATCTGTTTATTTAAGTAATAGTTGCTATCACCTAAACCTATTCTTCCCACACTCTAACGAGGCAGCACAACACTTCTTTAAGAAAAACAAATGAACTATTTCAAAATAATAAAACACGCATAAGCAACGCACGCACACTCATACATACATCAGTACAATTTAATAATATTCACACACAAGCACACACTATTCACACTAACAGCTCTCTCATAATCACGTACTTTTTACTGCTATTAGCACCTGTTTACTCGAGTAGGGTACACTTAACCGTCATAATATTGTTTACACATAAACGAAACGAACTGTCACAAACGTTTTTTTTTCTTTCGATATTGTTGATTTTCAGACACCCATTTGCTTCAAATTGTTGCGACAATAGGTTCTGAAATAAACTTAATGAAAAGACAGTAGGAACACAGACAACCACTTCAACCAAAATGACCCTATGCCACTAAACTCTTGATTTGTGTCATTTTACAATAAAATATTATATTTGAATCATAAATTTATGCTTTATTCTGACTTGGCTGGTTATTTTCTTCGGTTAAGAAAAGCCAATAATTTGGCTGTGGAAAATTTACATTTCACACATTCAATGAGTATTGTTTTAGAATTTAGGATCATAATATTCATCTCTATCTCGCACCAATAGTTTAATGATATAGAATAAAATTATCCAGGAGTAATTTGCTTATGGATATATTGCCTTCAAAAAGAAGCAAAAGATCATCAATAAAATTGGTATACTAAAGTTTTCTTGACCTTAATGCGCACTCGTATGTTGTCAACATTTCTGAGGCCAGCACGCACACTATATATATATATATATATATATATATATATATATATATATATATGTATTTGAAGTGTTGATGAGTTGTCGTTGTACATAGTCACTATAAAAAAGCTTTGTATAAGACAGACTACGAAACCCAACTTGTAGAGCGATTTAGTTGTTACTGGCAAATCACATTAGTAGTCACACCTGCTGCAGTTGGGATCGTAACCGGGAAGTATTACGCAAATCAAAACCTACACAATCACAATCACGAATTGCTTTTGTTCGTCTTCTCCAGTTTAGTATTGATTTTAAACTAAATTTTCAAATAAATAATTCAGATGAGTCATTTTAAATCTGATACCATACCATTTGTGGAGTGATAGTAAATTCTACACCCTTTCGCCTAGTTTCAACGCCTAGCCACAAATATTCTGGTTATTATGGTTTAGACCTCAACAAGTACGAAATCTTTTTAGTAGATAAATTACAATAGATTTCTTATGTCACGGTTATTTTATACTGATATATATATATATATATATATATATTGTGTCATTAGAAATTTATGCTATATTAGTTCGACACTAGGCTCTTTCATTATAAAATGAGATTAAACACTCTGTTTGTATCGTATTACTTGACCAATTATATAGTAGTTTCGGGACACATAGTCGGCTCATGTTGTTATCTGAACAGTGTGCACGAAACAAATCCACTCATCGAATTAAAATGTTTTTTATGTTTTTCAACTTTAAATCCCGATTGCGTTCCTTAGAGAAACACAATCAGTGATTGTAATCTCTCCGCTTTTTTCTTGCGCGGGACAATTGATGCCACTCGTAGGTCGGTTAAATCTTGAATCCTTTACATTTCCAAGTGCACCGATTATTGGACTTGATTGATCAGTTCTCACTTTTTCTCTTCATTTTGAAGCCCTCCATCAGCTCCTTGTCTCAAAATGATGTTGAAACCAGATATTCTGAACTCTTTCCGAATTTTCGGGACTTTATTTTCTGTCCCATATTCAGGGTTGACACCATACTCTCAGGAAAAAATACAACTTGTGGCAAATGTGGTATCCTCATTCAAAACAGATCTAATTATGTTTATTTTAATTCTTAACTTATTTTTAGCATTTGCCATAATAATCGGTCTTAATACCTATTCTCTTATACTCACATGTAAACAAAAACTTATTCACGTCACCGACCTACGAGTGCTATCAATTGTCCCGTACGAAAACTGTCGGATATATTAAAAACAAGAAATACAGCACTGCGCATTATTCATCAACATTTAAGCATTACTTAAAATAATCTGTGATTGTTTCTCTGTCAGATATTTCTTGAATAATTGCACAGTGTAAGCGTCACATTTAGAGTATCCACGATTTTCTTTCGTGGGTTGTCGCATTCACTATCATTTTTGCAAAGATCCGATTGGTTCCCATTTCCAAGTACGCGTCGAGTTCGTTGTTGTGGTGGCCGGGAGTTGATTCGTCCCTTTCTACCGAAGGTCTTAACATCGTTTATACTAACCACTGGAAATGAGTTACGGTCTAATCTTCGTTGACTGGCTGCGTTTTGGAACGCAATTTCTCGTTCCATCATTCGGCCACTAGTCACACACACCGTCAAAATGCTCACAGTAACAGATTTAATCAAATGTGGTAACCTGGTTTAAAAACATATATATTAATATTTTTAAAATTTTCAATCACTAATGATTTTTTTAAAATGAATTGGTCTCAGTTACTAAACGCTATATATGCATATGAATGGAGTACAAGAAAAATCCCACCTAACTATGTATATATATATATATATATATATATATATATATATATATATCACACATGCAAATGGCAGACTATCACTTACACCTCAGTACGTTTACAGCAGTAAATTCCCAGTATACATAATCATCAGTTTGCAGAATGTTGATGACGGGAAGAGAGTAGCGGGTTTGTGAGTATAACTGTACTGTCCGCGATTTCACGACAAAATTTAGAAATTCTAACTGGATATATCCAAGTGATTAGATACTGCTTGTTGCGGAGAGCTAATATATATGCAATTATGTATTGGGTTGTGCGCCAGTATAAATTAATTCAGTTTTGACCAGAAGGATAAGCCAAAGACAGCATGAACGGAATGTATAATCTCGTGCACATTCGTTTCGTGCGTACTGGCGACTCATTAGTAGGAGCCGGTGCTACGCTCTATGCCCACTATATATTTGTTCGAGAAATGTTGGAAAATATGACGGTACAATCTTATAGACGAATGTGTAAACTTGAAGAAGTGAAGCTAACGTCATATAAATTCTTAACAATGTAACTCAGCGCTAATTAACTCTATGATATATATATATATATATATATATATATATATATATATATATATATACCATTAATCTGTGAAGGATACCAACACTATGGCTATTGAGTCATTGCCCGATACAAAAATTTTGGTATCGAAAAGGTATATGTCAATAACACTATGGTTGTCGAGTCGGCACATGGTATCAACACAATGGATTTCAATCTATTTTAAAGTTCAGCAAAATTGAGAATTACAACTATTTCTGAACACCTGTTAGTCCAGTAAATCCATAATCTCTGGCCTTGATCGATATCAATACTTAGATACATTTTGGTTGCGGAAAAATAAAATCCAAGTGATTTTTTAATTGCACAACTTATATAAATTTGGCGAAAGCCGCAAAATTGTTGCTCGTGACTGCATGAAAATTGTGCAGCCGGCACTCCCAGTTAAGTACGTTGGATGCGAGAATACTTTACGATGACTTCATTCCTGTTAGTCGGTTTTCTGTGGTTTTCTGACGATGATCATGGAAGGATGCAAGGCGTTAGTACATGTGATGGAAAATTGTAATGTTTTTTTTGCGTGACTGATTATATTCAATTTGGTTGATTTTTACGACAAGCTCGCTGCACTTCTCCTTCTTATCAGGTTGTTTATTATACATACGCTATTATTATGTAAAACGCTAAAAGATATTTGATAAAAATATGTATATAGAAATACGTATACCAGTGTATACACTTATATGTATATTTATGAACGTATATATTTATATTGCCGTTTCTATGTGCAAAGATAAAAAGAAATTGTGTCAGATAGAAGAACTGCTTATTTTTAAATATTACCTTCTCATCAATCATGGTGCGCTATCTGCAACTGCAGATGTTGAGCGGACTGTTGAAACTTAATCTTGAAAGCTTTGCCACATAGGTTCCACTTGATGGAAAGTCTGGAAAACGGACAAATTTTTATTTGTTTGGAAATTTCATTTACTGCTCAGCTTGTGACGTACAGTGCAAGACGTCCGAGTAAATGTGCTCCGGTTCAAGTCTGATTGCAGAGATTTTGGCAAATACTTCAAGAGTATCTAATAAAAGGGAAACCGATCTTCTTGATGAATTTCTTTTCTATACATGTTATGTTTATATATATATATATATATATATATATATATATATATATATATATATATATATATATATATATATATATATATATATATATATTTGTATATTGATTACTGAGGTAGGAAAATTACAAGAAATTCCGCACATATTTTAAAAGATATATTTATTTGCTCAGTGCTGTCCTTCTTGTGGATTTGACCGCATTTTTCTTGTGCGGGACAATTGATAGCACTCATAGGTCGGTATTATTGGGAACTCACCTAAAGGAAAAATAGACTAACCAAGTTACATTAGTTAGTATATAACTGAAAATTGTGTGCAGTGTAGTGTGCGGCAGGATGGCTCAGTGGTTAGAGCACCAGATTCCGAAGCAGACGTGCCCAGGTTCGAGTCCTGTCCGCGGCAAATTCTGGCCAGTACATGATGAGTTCCCAATAAGGACGAAACCTGTCTACTGGATGAATTGCCTTTTCTACACTATACCATTCTTAGTTTATACTGACATATGTAAGTAATTAATGGGTCAGGTGTTTATATCAAGACCGCAACCTTGATTATAATAAGTGTTGCATTCTTTGAGAAACGTGACTTCATAATTTCTTTCAAGTGGCAATTTTGTTTCAAAACTTGGTTTTCATACGGATTAGCATCAAACGCGCATGTAATAATCGTTTGCTTTATTATATAACAAAACGGACTTACCTGTTATTCACATAATTTTCAGATTTTATAGTCGTAAAATGGCTTCCCACAACGCCGTTGGTGATATTTATTCATAAGAACGTGAAATACATATACTTTTGATCAAATTCCAATTACCGATATATATGTGAGGTGTTTATAAAAAGGTTCGAATAAGTTTTATCGTACACATTGTCAATAGATGTGCATTCTAATTGCTATTCATTTATCAATAGCCACGATAAGAGAGATTATTGACATATTTTCCCAGTTGAAGTTTACGCAGCTGATCGAACCAGACTTTATATCCAATTGATCCACGCGCAAGACTTGTGAATGTAATCACTCCGACTACGGAACTTCAGAGAATCGTGCGTCGTTATTTTTCTTCACTCCATAACTGTGTAGAGAGGGGATAATTAGTGCGTATACGGCTCTACTTGGATTTGATTGCCGTCTCTCTCTCTCTCTTTCATCCAGCAAATTAAACATGAATTTCTTATATAATGTTTACAACTTGATGGAGATATTTTTTGTGTAATCATCTGTGCCAAATAAAAGCTTAGCTGTCTGAAATAATTTACAATTTATATATCCGCCATTTAAATTTTTTTAAATAATACATTAAAATTTCTCAACTTGACTCAATATTTCAAATAGTGGCGTAGGAAATTCATAATGAAGACCGTTTTCATCCCTATTGTGATCCCATGTCAGTACATGCTACAATTTTTCGCAAACACGGCCCATATTGTGACATATTCGCTTAAGAATCATGCACTCATCCACCGCGCCAATCCTGCTGCACACCACATGCAACTTTCGGTAAAACTTTCGTTCAGATAAAAAATTAAGGCCTCAACTTCTAACAAGCCGATTTCACTCTGTCATTATAGCAAGAATACCACACCAAATAATAAAGTTTTAATTAAATTGATGTTTAATGACAGGATTTTGACTATATATTTTTTCCAAATCATCAAATAAGGTTTCGTTAATTCTTTAAATCAAGCAAACTGACTATCGAGGATCAAACCGCATTGAATATATATGGAAATCAAATTTAGATATGCGGCTCTCACCTCTAGCAGTCTCGCATACATTGAACTTGACTGGAAATGTCGGCTGCACAATTTCTATGCAGTCACGAACATAAACTGTTTGTAGCTTTCGCCACACATACATATATAGGCAATACAATTTAAAAATATTGTTTGCGCGGGTGGTGGTAACAATTCTTTAAATCAAGTTTGCGAGCTTGAAGTAAACACCAATCCCATTGTATTTAACCATTCGTCGAACAACATAACAAAACTACCGCCAGCCGCAACGCACTGACGCGTTTCGACCTTCCATGATCATCATCAGAGTACGACGGCAAACTGACTATCGAGGATCAAACCGCATTGAATATATATGGAAATCAAATATAGATATGCGGCTCTCACCTCTAGCAGTCTCGCATACATTGAACTTGACTGGAAATGTCGGCTGCACAATTTCTATGCAGTCACGAACATAAACTGTTTGTAGCTTTCGCCACATATACATATATAGGCAATACAATTTAACAATAATTGTTTGCGCGGGTGGTGGTAACAATTCTTTAAAACAAGTTTGCGAGCTTGAAGTAAGCATCAATCCCATTGCATTCAATCAGTCAAACAATATAGCAGAACTAATATATATGCAAGTATGTATTAGGTTTTGCGAACCTAGTAACAAATTAGTTCAGTTGTGACCAGAAGGATAAACCAAAGGCAGAATGAACGGAAAGTATAATCTCATGCACATTCGTTTCGTGCTTACTGGCGACTTATGAGGAGAATCCGGTAAGACGCCCATTAACCACTACATATTTGGTGATGAATGTGGGATAATTGGGCGGTAAAATCTCCTAGACAAATGTGTAAACCTGTAATAATGAAGCTAACATAATCTAAAGTCAGCGACAATGCGACTTCAATACTAACTCACAATATATAATATATATACCGAGTCTGTAAAGGATACTAACACTATGGCTATTGTATTAGTAACTGATACCTTTTTTGAAATCGATGAGTACCGGATACTAACACTATGGTTTCGAGTCGGTACATGATACCAACCTGATGGATATAAATTTATGCTAAAGTTCACCCAAATTGGGAATTACAACAATTTCCGAACACCTGTTACTCCAGTTAAACCATACACTCTGGCCTTCATCGATATCAGTTATCACATTTCGCGGTAAGCATGACATCATTCAATTCCATATATATTACAGTTAAATACTGTTTGTTGCGAAGAACTAATATATATGCAAGTATGTATTAGGTTCATGCTGCTTTTGGATTATCCTTCTGGTCACACCTGAACTAATTTGTTACTAGGCTCGCAAAACATAATACATACTTGAATATAGCAGAAACACTGTCATTCACACGTACTGCACGTTTCGACCTTCTATGACCATCATCAGAGTACGATGGCACACTGACTAGCCAGGATCAAAATGCAATGGAAAATCAGACATGCGGCTCTCACATTACATATCACCCTTCAATTATATATGATATTATTAAATATTGTTTGTATCGGTGAACCAATAGATATACAATTGTATATTAGGAGTTGCTTGCCTAGAAACAAATAGGAACAGAAAAATGTACAAATTCCAACATAAATTAAAAGTAAAATCTCATTTATACCTACGTTTAATGGTTACTAGCTACACATTGATAGGAGTCGGGACTACACCCTAAATTTTCTATATATTTGGTCAAACAATGTGGGAAAAGTGGAGGGTAAAATCTCCTGTACGAATGTGTATTCAAGTAGCAACAATGTTAATTTCGTATAAATTATAAGAGATTTTATGATTCATTTGACCTATATATCTTAACCAAATATAAGGCGTAATAACGGATCCTACAAATGAGTCGCCAGTAAGAACGAAACTCATGTGCACATGAGATTATACATTTCGTTCATGCTGACTTTGGTGCATCATTTTGATCATATTTAGGTTAATTTGTTACTAGGTGCGCAATACCTAATAGACAAGAACTTGACATGTTCTCAATAAGGACAAACTGAGTCTATTTGCTGAATTTCCTTTGCGAAATTTTGTATTATTGATTTTATACTGATGATTAAATAAAAATTATGCCTTTAAATTTCGATATATATATATATATATATATATATATATATATATATATATATATATATATATACATATTTAATTGAATAGTAATTATATCTCATGCTATAATGAAAATTGTATTTATGTACTTAAAAATATGTTCTTTAATACATGGAAATTGCATGGCAGTCGTCTGAGGTAAGAGTTCTTATTAGCAACAAGCTTGTTAAAAATGTGGCTATGAGGTAAAATGTCGTAATTTTATGCCCTATTTCATTTGGCTTAGTAAGCCTAGAATATTATACTAAACATATGACTTCAGATAATAATTTAACTTTTTAAACTGTCAAGCGGAATCTTGCCGATGTAAATAGACACATTTTAAAAAGCAAGCTATTCAGGCTCTATTCACTGACGTCACGATTGTGTTTGAATTTCTTTTTATTAAATTAGGCATTTTAATTTTTTGCATTTAAAGTGTCAACTAATGTGACACCGATGAATAGCTCCACTGGGAGTGGGCGAGTCAATTTTCCAGAAAATAAACACAATCCACTGCTTGGCACGTCAAACTGCAGCAAATCTGATCGATATTCAGTGTCAAAATTCGTGAACAGCTATTTATATGGGAGTAGTGATCTGACGACTAGTGATCTATCAGGGCAGAACATGTCCGCCGCCCAAATTCAATCGTTGGACGCAATCAATTTTGTTTATAACTTAGCTCATTTACCTGTACCTGACAACGAGAATCAACCGGATACCGAAGACCAAGCATCAAATTCAAAGGAGTACAAAAATTTTGCGCTATCACATTTAAGAAGCCACGCCTGTGGGGAAAACAAAACTTCGCTGCGTCGAAAGCAGGAAAGCATGCATTCGAAGTCATTGTCAGAACAACAGCATCTAACTGAATTGAGAACACCGGCAAATTTGGGCAATAAACAGGACAACTGCACGGAATCAACGAGTGCTTCGTTGACAGAAAATATTAACTGCCATAACGAAGCCAAACCTTTAGAATTTACGTGTCCATCGTTGATAAAGAATGGACATTTTGAAATTAATGAAAAAAGGGAAATTGGACTTAATCGTGTGCCTTTGACCGAAGATGTAATCAAAAACGAGTTAATACGAGTTTCTGGTAGCTCATTATTGCCATTGAACACAAACAGTGATGCAAGAGATATAGCCAGTAACTTTTCGAAGCTGGATTCTAATGATGCTACGTTCCAGCTTTTCAATCTGGACATGTTTAAGATGACGCCTGCCCCTTTGAGGGACCTTGTGGTTGATTTATTCCGTAACATATTGAAAAACAACACGAAGTCTAAGTTTTGCAGTTCAGTTGACTTGGCACAGCCACAATCTGTTCAGAATCAGTTATCTTATGAAGCACTTTCTCGTCTGACAGAGAACTTTCCTATAAAAGAAGGTGCAAACCCACATAATGAGAAAGAGATGACTTCATTGAAAACGCTACAAAACTCGTGGTCCAGTAACGGACACTTGAAAAAGACAGGTTCTGAAAGTGATGATTTAGCACAAGCCTGCTGTCTGACTGATAAATCTATTGATGGACAACGGAATCCTCCTCCATCCCACCTACCAACAGATCGCTGGAAAGAAAATTGCAGAAATGGGCAACGAATGCAATATTCAGATGAGTGTCATTCAACAGGACGCTTTGATACCGATAACTTACAGTTAAAACGAGAATCAAGGTGTTTGTGGCCAGATGGACCACAGAGTGATGCAGTTGCTTATAACTTGCCTTTGACTGTTTACGACTCGTGCAGCCATTCATCGGTTGTGACAAACGTTTCAGGCGAAATTCCTTTCCAACCGCCATCAATTCCTAAACCCTCTGTAAATGCAATTGATTTTAGCTGTCCACGCGTACAAAAACAAACGACTAGTCTGCCTAATGCAATATATCCTGACATTTCCCAGAATAATGTGTTTCCATTCCAAATGAAACTCGAATCGAATGTACGACTACCAAATTCCAAGACTTCTAGATCATCTAAATTAACAGATCCGCTTTTTTCTGGTTTTATGTCTTCTATTTCAAACCATTTTAATTTAACTAATCAAACAAGACCAACAGATCTGGCACTACCAAATGAATGTCCTAACCTTCCGACGAAACATTTAAGAATGCCTCCATTAACACATGAAACATCGTCATCACCCGTCACGGTTTCTTCAAAAATAAAATATTCTCCTTCTATGTCAGACTCACTGTTTTCAAATGTATCAAACAGCAATCATGACGAAACGCTTACCCAACTACCCACATTCAATCCTTTATTTTTATCAGAATCAATACAATTTCCGACAATTGGTAATAATTCTAGCAGCTTCAAATCGTTTTCACCTCCTCTGTTTACGGACTTTCAAACATCTGCGGCCATGATCCAGAAAATGTTGAATCATAGATTACCAGTTCCTTCGGAAACATTATCTCCTCTAAATGCTTGGCAAACGTTGGCTTCCCATAGTCCTTTCAAACATCAATCAAGCATCGATAGTGGGCTAGAGCAGAAGCCATATCATGAAGAACAGTTACATGTGCCGCTATCTGCCCCGTTTGCATCGCATCTATCCAACGATAATCTACCATTTCCGTTGGCATTTCCCTTACCGCCATCATTCATTAACTCTAATTTCTCGTCTTTGCCAGATATGATTGGTGGATTTCATGAGAGTTTCGGGAAAAAGTTTACTTTGCCAAGAAAAGCTCCATCAGTACAAAGTCAACAAGTCGATTCTGGCTTCATGAAGGCATTTCTGGAGTTGAAGCAGACCCTACAAGCTAAACAACCGGGTTTTAATAATGACGCAACAGAAGGGCTGCCTATACAATCTGCGAACAACAGTTTTGATAATGATCAATTTCATCGGACCAAAATGGACAGCAATTTTAATAAGACTTGGCTCAATAGGAGGGAATTCAAGTTTGGAGAACAAAACGCTGGTAACCAATTTTTAAAATTTAAATCATTGGACAATAAAGAAAAGATTAGACGATTTCCCACTGTTATGCGAACACAAATAAATCTGCTTGATATAAATTCAACTAAGCCTCGTTTTTCTTCGAGTGAAAGTACTAGTTGCAGTGTATTACAATTGGGCTTGTTGGATTTCATAAACGCGGCTTATTTTGATCCATTTTTGAATGACCAGGAGAATATTCACAAATACAATTACAATTCTACCGGCAAACCTGGGGCGAATTTGTGCAGTTCTTTAAAAACCACAGAAAAATCCGCATTAAAGATTTGTTGGGCCCAACTAGTGTCATTAGAGCCAATAACACTGAGATCAAAATCTGAGTGCGGGTACACAGAATATGGCAATGCCCCAGAAATGGACAGAACTCGTATGAAATTGTATCGACTTACGTTTAGGCCCCAGCGCAGGGCATACTCTATTCCACTGGGTGCAGAGCCGTGTCCGAAGATGATTGACAAACTGTTGAATCCAAAATTTTCTAATAAATCATTCAAAGTAAGTTTATTTTAAGAGAAACAAAATTTAACTCTAACATTTATAATAAGTTTAAAATTTAACAATAATTGACTGCGCGGGTGGTGGTAACAATTCTTTAAATCAAGTTTGCGAGCAATGGGATTGGTGTTTACTTCAAGCTCGCAAACTTGATTTAAAGAACTTTAATATTTATTAAGATTGTATTTATAATTGCAAAAATGAAAATTAGCAAAAGTGAAATAAACCAAATTTTCAAAATAAAACTGCTGAATTATTTATTTTGATTATTAACTATTTGAGCATCAAATAGAAAGCAGCAGAATCAAAAATAATTTAAAAGATTTTCATTAATCAGCGTAAAATCTTTTAAAATGACACCTTCGCCTATTTTAATCAAGATTTTGACCTTATCTTAAATTTTTAATATAGGATAAAGAAAGGGAAATGTCTCTTGGACAGTTCCAACTTAGAGGAATAATTTAGTAATTACTTTTACCACTCAGATATTAAAGTAAAAAAACATTGTATCTAGGCTTGAAATATTTCTTAACCAAAACCCAAATTTCAAAAAAAAATGAAATCGAAATATTTTAGCAGGATACAGCAATAAATAAACATAAGTTTTCAAAAGTTATTTTCAAAATTTTCTAAACCTTGCACAAGATATAATTGAGTGGATCCGTTTCTCCTTTCTGGAAAAACATAAGAATTGCCAGAAATGGGTGGCCTCAATTTAAAGCTTGAAGCATTAGATTTCGCGTCATGCATCTCATTCACTATGACACATAAGCTGAAAAATAAAAGTGATATTAATTGATATCAGTTGCAAGACTCTGGAGAAAATGCAAACCTAGTTAACATACCCACCGCGGATTTTCTGGCAACCAATTTTGGCAGCTTGGCTGGGTGTTTACAGCAACATATTTAGAAACAGTTCTGCCCAGGTTCGAGCACTGTCAGCAGTAAATTCAGGACAATAAGTGATTAGTTCCCAATATGAACGAAACCGGTCTACTAGAAAATTGCCTTTTCTACATTATACAATGCATGGCTTATACTCACAAATGTATGTACATAATTAAACGAACATTGGTTGCGCGGGTGGTGATAACAATTATTATAATCATTAATTACTTACATATGTCAGTATAAACTAGGAATTGTATAGTGTAGAAAAGGCAATTCATCCAGTAGACCGGTTTCGTCCTTATTGAGAACTTATCATGTACTGGCCAGAATTTGCTGCGGACAGGACTCGAACCTGGGCACGTATGCTTCGGAATCTGGTGCTCTAACCACTGAGCCATCCTGCCGTACACTACACTACACACAATTTTCAATTATATACTAACTAATGTAACTTGGTTAATCTATTTTTCCTTTAGGTGGAGCTCATATGGCATCCATTTTGACCCAATAAGGACGAAACCGATCTACTGGATCAATTGCCTTTTCTACACTATACAATTCTTAGTTTATACTGACATATGTAAGTAATTAAGGGGTCAAGGGTTTATATCAAGACCGCAACCTTGATTATAATAAATGTATGTACATATTGGATCAAGTTTTTGTATCAACATTCCAACCTTGATAAAAGTAAAAGTTATAAGAAAACAATACGAATGCATTAGACATTCTGATGAATTTAAAATTTCATATTATACAATCTATAGATTATACTGACAACAATTTTATATTCTAATACTGTTACTATTCAAAAGTTATATATATATATATATATATATATATATATATATCAGAATAAACTAAGTTTTTTCCTGTGGGAGCCAAAATTCATCAAGTAGACTGGTTTCGTCTTTATTTGAAACTCGTCAAATACTGATCAAAATTTTCCACTGATAGGGTTGAACCGGGCACATATTTACCGTAGCCTGGGAATCCATAAACCGCAATACCCATATCACGGACCACCCGCAATATTCTGTGGTTAAATGTTCCTTCAGGTGGAGCCTATTGTGCATATTTTCTTACATAAAGTTCCAGGTTGCCACCCTAAATCTTTCAAAAAAGAACGAACAACATGTCACCTGGAGATGTGATGTTGAATTGAATATGTATCGCAGGATTACGGCCATTCATTTGTGTCAGAATATATTATGCATTGCCTAAAGTAACCAAGGAAATTCATCCTGTAGACCAGTCTCTTCCTTATTGGGAACTCATCAAGTACAGTTCATAATTGATCACTTACAAACCACTGTAGTAACTGACTTTGCTGCCTTAACCTAATGTGAATTTTCACCCATATACACATATTATCTTGCCATATATATATATATATATATATATATATATATATACATATATATATAAAAAACATTCATACGAACAACGGGAAATCAGGTACGATCTTACCTTCGTTAGAAGTTACTTGAAATGAGGTACCGAAACATTGCCAGTCAACCAAGATTTGGTCGTACCTCATTTCCATTGGTTAGGACGATGGATTTGGAGGCCTTCGGAGTGAGGGAACGAATCAGCACCCAGTCACCACGAAGACGAACTCAATGTGTACTTGACGATGGGGATAAATTGGACATTTGCGGAACTAATAGTGCAAATCTACCACACACGAGATAAAACAGTGGGTACTATAAATGAGATGATCTCAATACGTAATTTCTATATGAAAAAAGTTCAACTGTGCAAGATTGTGTTCTTCACATTCAAAAAAGCGCAATCGTTTCTTCTCAATAGGCAGTTTTTCCTGGAAATACTGGAAATACATATATTTTACAGTATAAACAAATTACCACAAGGACAGTCGACAACTAAAAGAATGAAGAAATTATGAATCTGGATTAATCGAAATTTCTTATATGCGCTTTGACTAATGCAGTACTGGTTCCAATTGGTTTCTTTATCCAATATATTCCGGCTGCCGTTATCACTTACTATGGCATATTGTTATGACGAGTGTTGCTGATTTATTGGTCTATCCCTCTCCCCCTCCCCCACCCGAAAATGTGTGGGCAACCTCAGTTACGTCATTTTAAAAGGAGTGTATAATACAAATAATCTAACGCATGAAAATGGTAAATTCTTATTCAGGCACTCGAGTCTCACGTATTTTGATGAACATAACAGTAACCGAGATACACATACACAAGTGACACGCAACTACCTAGGGAAGGGTCAGTCTGATGTATAAATGATATGGTCATAGGAAATTTCTCGCTTGATTCATTAGTTTGCTATGCCGATAACGGCAACCTAAAAATATTGGATAATGCAAGCAACTGGCATCAGTACTGAGTTAGTCTAACCGCAGATCAGGTAAAAATCGATAAATTATTATTATAATCAAGGTTGCGATCCTGATATAAGCACCTGACCCATTAATTACGTACATATGTCAGTATAAACTAAGAATTGTATAGTGTAGAAAAGGCAGTTCATCCAGTAGACCGGTTTCGTCCTTATTGAGAACTCATCATGTACTGGCCAGAATTTGCCGCGGACAGGACTCGATCCAGGGCACGTCTGCTTCGGAATCTGGTGCTCTAACCACTGAGCCATCCTGCCGCACACTACACTGCACACAAATATCAGTTATATACTAACTAATGTAACTTCGTTACTCTATTTTCCTTTTAGATAAAGCCTTGTCCGCGGCAAATTCTGGGCAGTACATGATGAGTTCCCAATAAGGACGAAACTAGTCTACTGGATGAATTGCCTTTTCTACACTATACAATTCTTAGTTTATACTGACATATGTACGTAATTAATGGGTCAGGTGCTTATATCAAGATCACAACCTTAAGTAAAACAATAGTTATCCCCGACCGCGCAATCACTGTTCGCTTAATTATATAAATGTTCATTTCAATACCACATTCCCATGTATTGTGATGTCTGTTTAGTAATGACAGATTGAGGATTGTTAGTTGATACTTTGGGTCTAAATGGATTCCACATGAGCTCCACCTAAAGGGAAAATAGACTAACCAAGCTACATTAGTTAGTATATAACTGAAAATTGTGTGTAGTGCAGTGTGTTGAAAGGCGGTTCAGTGGTTAGAGCATCAGTTTCCGAAGCAGACGTGCCCAGATTCGAGCCCTGTCCGCGGCAAATTCTGGCCAGTACATGGTGATTCCCCAATAAGAACAAAACCGTTCTGCTGGATGAATTGTTTTTTCTACACTATGCAATTCTTAGTTTATACTGACATATGTTAGTAATTAATGGGTCAGGTGCTTATATCAGGATCGCAACCTTGATTTTAATAATAGTTATCACCGCCCGCGCAACCACTAGAGGTTTAACAATCGATAAATATTCGATAAGTAACTCAAGTTTCCCCATTAAGTCATAATTATGCTTAGGATAGTGACATCGCATCAGCGAATAAAACCAAATCTGTGCGAAGAAAGAGACGAAAACTTTTTACAAATATTGCTATGATACAATAATTTAAGTAACCGAAATTTAAGCATAACTTTTTAATCTCATTTGCATATTAATTTTTACAAAATTTAAGTTAACATTTAATGTTTTGAAAAATTGTGGTGATTTTGCAAGTTGAAAAATAATTTTATGAAGTGATCAAAAGGCATTTGAAATTATTGAACACAAAATAGGAAAACAATGTGAAATAAACATCTGACACATTAATTATCTCCATATGTCAGTATAAACTAAGAATTGTATAGTGTAGAAAAGGCAATTCATCCAGTAGACCGGTTTCGTCCTTATTGGGAACTCATCAAGTACTGGCCAGAATTTGCCGCGGACAGGATACGAACCTGGGCACGTCTGCTTCGGAATCTGGTGCTCTAGCCACTGAGCTATCCTGCCGCACACTACACTAGACACAATTTTCAGTTATATACTAACTAATGTAACTTGGTTAGTCAATTTTTCCTCTAGGTGGAGCTCTTATGGCATCCATTTAGACCCAAAGTTCCAACTAACCATGCCCAATCTGTCATTACTCAACAGACACCACATTACATGGGGAAGTGGTATTGAAATGAACATTTATATAATTAAACGAACATTGGTTGCGCGGGCGATGATAACAATTACTATAATCAAGGTTGCGATCTTGATATAAACACCTGACCCATTAATTACTTACATATGTCAGTATAAACTAAGAATTGTATAGTGTAGAAAGGCAATTCATCCAGTAGACCGGTTTCGTCCTTATTGGGAACTCATCAAGTACTGGCCAGAATTTGCCGCGGACAGGACTCCAGCCTGGGCACGTCTGCTTCGGAATCTGGTGCTCTAACCACTGAGCTATCCTGCCGCACACTACACTGCACACAATTTTCAGTAATATACTACGGCAGGATGGCTCAGTGGTTAGAGCACCAGATTCCGAACTAGACGTGCCCAGGAGCGAGTCCTGTCCGCGGCAAATTCTGGCCAGTACATGATGAGTTCCCAATAAGGACCACAACCGGTCTACTGGATGAATTGCCTTTTCTACGCTATACACTTCTTAGTGTATGCTGACATATGTTAATACTTAATGGGTAAGTTGTCTATATCAAGTTTACAACCTTGATTATGATAAATGTTATCACCGCCAGCGCAACAAATGTTCGATTAACTAGATAGATTGCTTTTATACATTAAATAATGCTTGTTTAATATTGGAAAATTAACATGTAATGGGATTGAACTTTTTATCAAGATCACAAAATTAATGTAAATAATTGTTATTACCATGCAATACCCTTCTCCAACTAGCGTGTTGTCTGTATTATCACGCACAATTGCGGGTGGCTAATTATAAATTAAGGTCTAAGGTGATGCCGTATGGGCTCCACCTAACAAAAATTCATTAGTGAGTATAGAAGTGAAAATTGTGTGTAGTGTGTGGTTGGTCAGCTAAGTGTTTAAAGTTCCTAAGTGGACATTACCAGGTTCTCGCCCTTTCCGCCACAATTTCTGGACAATACTTGAAGAACTACCAATTAGGAAGAAACCGGTCTACTGGTTGAATTGCCTTTTCTACATTATATAATACTAAGATTATACTGCCAAATTTATTTACATAGTGGCACAGATGTTTATATCAAGACCGCAACCTTGATTCAAATTAATGAGGCCTAACTTGTTTTAACGAAATCGACATATTAAAAACAAATTAAGGATAGGTAACTCGTACTGTACTCCAGTGATGCGGTAACGCAAAATTCAATATAGAGATTCTGACAGATTTTAACAAGAACATGGTAAGCGGGAAAATGCCAAACAATAGTTCTATTTCACATACCATTCTCTTTACATTTTAACGACAATTTTTACAATAACAGCATAAGTCCAACTATATTCTTTCTTATGTTTTCAAAGAAAGAAGTAGATTGTGCTAATAAAAGTTTATCTAAAACTTTTCCATCATCTTGACAGTCACTAAATTTTGACAATAATAGAGCACTAATTAAAACTTATTATTTTAAATGAAGACTAAATTATCACCGTTTTATGCAGAAACAATTGTTTAAGCTGACCTCAAATTAAGCCGTGGGTATATTGAAATTAAAATTTTTGCTTCAAATTTGCATAGTGATGTCACCGAATATTCATATCTAAAGGGTCTTCAATTGCTCATTGTTTTTCGTGATAAACATGCCCATATACATTAGCAGATATACTGACTATTATGTCTGTGTGTATATACGCATTCATATTTGAATGTTTGCTTGTATATTTATGCATATGCTTTAAAGTGAAGCACGCAAATCCGAATTTTACAAGAAACATGATAAATTGTACCATTTTTCGGACCTGCTTGTTTAAAAGCGCATGGTAGAGAAGCATATGTATAATTTAAACATATGTTAAACCTAGTTATAGCAGAGAAACAAATTGAGGCATAATTAGCCTCGTTGAAATCGTAATGAGTATAACTATTTAAGTTGCAATGATCCTTTGTTAATCTTGCTGCTAAATAAAGTTGAACCGAATATAAGTTTGCTATGTAATTTGAATTAGTTTACACAATATGACATACAACCCAATAAAATTTTATTGTTGCTATAAGTGTTTTGTCAACTAAGTGTGTGATGTGTTTGGCATTGAAAAAGGCCTCCGTAATTGGAGGCCGAAATATATGCAAAAATCATGATGACAGTGGATTCAAATATTTCGGTACGCAATCCGAAAATCAGGTAAAGTGTTTTGTATTTTATGCGAAATATATTTGTTATTGGATAAATTAACAACAAAACCATATAAAGAATTTACTCGTTCTTTAAATTAATTTGCAACATTGCGATAAGCACAAATCACGTTTAAATTATCCAGTCGCAAATAATTTCAAAACTAACAACAGTCACTGATTCGGTGGCGTTTTTTGCTTCCATGGTCATCTTGAGAGTATAATGGAAAATTGTCTAACGAGGCCCAAACCGCAAAGGATCTATCAGGTTTGCAAAATCAGATTGGCAGCTTTCGTATACAATGGGTTCGTTGATTGAAGAAATATTCGTAGAGGATTGAAACCTATTAGTGTTTTAGTTTTACCAAGAAATTATTTGAAACGACATCATTGACAGTCATTCTGATGGTCTAGTAGAACACAATTCTCAGTAGTTGGATGCGTTTCTATTTTGAGCTTTACTGACAGTCACGATTGCTACTGACGAGTTAGCCAGTAACGATTAAGCCAGGATCTTGTAGATGGATTAGCTTTCGACATATGCTACTTTGATATGCCAGGCCTGTGAAAAACTATGATTCGCTCAGTTTTCTTGTCAAGCCAATTGCTTGACATGCAACATTTACGTGACCAATGGCATTCATTAATCTATTATAAACTATAATAAGGGAAAACGTCATTCCTTTTTTGTAATTTAGACTTCATTGTAATAATTCATATTTTGTTGAATTGTTATAATGTGCTGTTTGATAACTTATTTTGCGACACTGTCCTCATACATTTTGACCAAAATTGGTAGATTCACATCTTTGCAAAATGGTAATAACTTCGATGTTCTTCCCAAACATATTTAGCTTTACAGTTACATACTGTTTGTTGCGAAGAACTAATATATATGCAAGTATGTATTAGGTTTTGCGAACCTAGTAACAAATTAGTTCAGTTGTGACCAGAAGGATAAACCAAAGGCAGCATGAACGGAAAGTATAATCTCATGCACATTCGTTTCGTGCTTACTGGCGACTCATCAGTAGGAGCCGGTATTACGCCCTTTAACCACTATATATTTGGTAGAAGAATGTGGAATAATAGGACGGTACAATCTCCTAGACGAATGTGTAAACCTGTAATAGTGAAGCTAACATAATCTAAAGTCAACGACAATACGACTTCAATGCTAACTCACACTATATAATATATATACCGAGTCTGTAAAGGATACTAACACTATGGCCATTGTGTTAGTAACTGATACCTTTATTGAAATCGATGAGTACCGGATACTAACACTATGGTTTCCGAGTCGGTACATGATACCAACCTGCTGGACATAAATTTATGCTAAAGTTCACCCAAATTGAAAATTACAACAATTTCCGATCACCTGTTACTCCAGTTAAACCATACACTCTGGCCTTCATCGATATCAGTTATCACATTTCGCGGTAAGCTTTAGGTTGAATTCTAAAATCATTATTTTCCTAACTCTTTGTCGTTTATTTAAAGATAAAATTAGTATAATATTTTCTTTTAATCGCTTGGAATCCGTAACTTCAGTTACAAAATCGTTAGTACAACGTTTGTTACCACTCATAGATTCCCGACGGCTGACCAACAATATTAGTTCGGCTTTACTAAAAAAATTTATACTTTTAATTATGAAAAAATCATGTATAGAAACATAAATTTACAATTCAACATGGCTTTCTAACAGCCGAACCAAAATTTATAAATGATACTAAAATAATGATGTTAAAATAAACATAATTTTAATTTAATATCCATATCCATCAGGAAAACGTAAACAGATTACATTTAATCTCACACATCCTAAATACAATGCTGTATAACTGAGCAATAATCTTGGCCTGAAATGTGGCAGCACCGTTCGAAATGGTATAAAGCAAATACAATTTTAAATTTTCTCTTTCAGTGTGGGTTATTATGTTTAGCTCCAAATGGATTACAAATGGATTTCGGAAATTTCTTTTTCAAAAGCATGAAATAGTGTATCGGAAACATTTTAGATTATCAAAATTTCATACGGAATTATTATCTATCCCAATCAGTTTCGAAATTCCATACCTACTTTTATTTCATAATATAATTAATGCATCGTGAGTTTCTGAGATAACAATTTGCCTATTTTATAATATTTATAAGGTGAAAACCTATCAATATCTCTCAGAACTGCATTATTAAAACAGTAAATGTCTTACGTTTAATTTATATTCTATGAATATAATATAACTTGTTTTCTAACTATGAATGGTAATTCAATCTCATACATTACAAAAATTAATTAAACGAATATTGGTTGCGCGGGCGTTGATAATAATTATGTAAACAAAGGCTGTGATCTTGATATAAATCTCTGTCTAATTATATGTATACATTTCTAGGTCTAAACTAAGCATTGCATAATACAGAGGAGGTCAATCATTCAGTAGATCGGTTTCGTTCTTATTCGGATCCTCTGACTTACTTTCCTTAATTGAATTTTTTACATTGTACAATGCTAAATTTATGCTGAAAAATGTATTTATATAAGGAGTCTGATTATTATATAGGGATCGCAGATTTATTCATACAGTTTCCAATAGTGCTCGTTAATTTCACTTTCATTTCAAGGATCTGTAAAGTTAACTAAACATATAGTTATTGGTAGAACAAGATTTTCCTGGATCTTGAAGAGATATATCTATAAGAGTTCAGGTTCAGATATAGCTCTGCAACATTTATATTCTAATAGTTCCAATTAAAAAACACTTTGCCCTTTAAAACGTAGCTTTTTATGCTGCATGTTTAAACAACCCATGCAAATAGGAAATTTCTCGTCATATTACACATTGACTGAACAGTCTGGTCCCCTTTTTATAGTAAGTTTAGAAATTCGATGAGGAATTACACCTGATAGCTTGTAAACATTCTGCAAATAAGCGTAAGATATAATATGCTCTTCGAACTAATATTTTACCAGGTATTCAATACATAATTCAAGGTATAATATATATATAAATTCTCCGCAGCAAGCAATTGATAACCTATGTCAACTAGTCTTAATAATAATCAACTTGTATTCTTCAATTGTAGAGAATCTGTCACTATCGCTTGTTATCGTCAGTGGCCGTAAAAACTCTTGCCGATAAGAATGAAAGTAAATTAGAGCACCATATGTGGATTTTATTGGATTAGGCTATCATCGATTTTGAGCTCTAAAATGTTGTTCGTGTGGATGGTGGTCATCACAGATTCTACTCAGTTACATTTATAATATGTATCAGTTTTTCTTAACTATCATGAGGTTTCGAATTAATAACGGCCATGAACGCATGAAACTCGTCAGTATGTGTAAATAGCGATAGTATTGCTATGTTGTATGGCAGGTTAGATTGGGCTCGGCGTTAAGTTCGTACCAGACAGGTAAAGACAGCTATACATTTCACGCGTATTTAGATGTTTCTACCAGCATGGTGGCAATTCTTTATCGCACGAACCTCGCAAAGACGCTTACTTGACATGGATTTCAACAACATATTGTATTTCTTTTACATTGGATTTTGTTTCAGTCTACTAAGTACAAGTAAGTTCTGCCTTTGAAGAGACAGCCCACATTTTTTCGAGATAAATTGAGCAGAAGAAAAATTTATTTTCCTTTATTAAACTATTTTTTACATCTATGTCACGCAATTAACTAGTTGTTGGACGTATTGGCGGCAAAATTACTGTCTCAATAATAAAAATAATGAAATCATGCTGACTGTTGACTCTTCAAACTGGAGGCCGTTTTTCATCTAACTATGTATCGGCACCATTTATATTTCAAATGCACTTTGATTTAACGTTTTGCTTTTAAATTTTCTTCGCACTAGTAAATTCTTACATCATCTCGTAGGTAGATATAATTTCATTTTCTGCAAAAACATACGTAAAGCCACTTACAAATACCTATTTATCAACACATTATTATTTAAGTTTGTGTGTGTGTGTGTGTGTATGAAGAATGTTTGTGTGCTTTTGCATCCAAAAGTAATTTGAGTAGGTAAAAAATACCCTCCTCAGCATCTTCCTTAACAATGCTACCATTTAATGCTTGCTGATAGACTTTATGACTCCTCCTGACCCACAATGGACATGTTATTAATCTCCCTTTCCAATCGTACATTAAAATGCTCACTGGAAATGTTTTACCTCTTTCTACATCTATTTCTCATTCGCTATTCTAATTTATACTTTATTTATATCATTCTACCTCTCTCTCTCTCTCTCCTTCACTCTATCTCTTCCTCAATTGTATAACTTGTTTCTGGTCTTTTTTCTGGCATTATTCCGCTAGTTAGAGTCACATAGTCTTGTATTGCCTTATTCAGATTACCAAATGTTAACGACAATTTAATTTACCTTACGAAATTCGGTTATCTATCAAGTACTTACACATGCATTCCTAGCCTACTCAAAGAGGAAAATTAGTGGAGAGCGAATTAGTATAGCAAGTTTTTGCGTTCCACTTTGACGAGAGTGTACAAATCGAGTACAGAAAGGCTACAGCAGATGTAAATATTGTTTAAACGAATTGATGTAAGCTCTGTAATGCTAATGAGAAAAGGTACATTGGGGGCAATGTCTAAATTGTTTGCCCAATTATTTTATGCTTGTATCAATTATGTTTTACCAAGTTTCATCTGACTTCAATTATATATATATATATATATATATATATATATATATATATCGCATAAATAAATATATACATATATTGCATATATATACATAAATGAAGAACGGCAGTAACGAATTTAGAATAGTTGTCGATTTGTAAGCAAGAATTATTTAGTTAGAATTTACGAAAGCAATAAAAATGAACAACCGTTAAATTATCGATTGATTGGTGCTAATTACTTTTGTGAAAGGTAAATATATATATATATATATATATATATATATATACAGGACTGTATAGATAAATTTATAAAATTTAGTATGTCTGCCTACATTTACGGCTTGTTAAGGCAATCTGTTATGAAATAACTTTGAATCCTTCAGGCAAGTTCGGAAAACTCCCAGAAGTAAATGCTTAAGTTTGATTTAATCATTCTGCGAGGATAACAGTTAAATAAGTGGTTTTACAACGACCGAATTATATATAATAGATATATATATATATATATATATATATATATATATATATATATATATATATATATATATACGAGTATGCGTAATAGTTAATGTCGTATTCGTTAGTGCCCACGAACAAACGAGAAAGTTCAAAATGGCAAAAACAATTGAAGTTATGCGTTATTTTTTCATGTTAGAATGTCAATTTGAGCACCGTCAGATTTTGTTTCTGTTTTAGAATAACAAGCATAATTGTCACCAGGAATAGTTGCCTATGAAAAAATTTAAGCTAAGCACACAATCATTTTTACTTAATTTCATAAGGTTATTACAAAATTTGCACTTCGTCAAAATGATTCATATCTGTTTGTAGTTACGCGTTTTTTAATAGTGCTAGGACATTAGAACGTTTACTAAATGACGAAGATCAGGTAACTAAATTAAACTATAAAAAGGCTAATTTATTCTTTTTTGTGTACCAATGGGCGGATTATAAGTAAGCTATCAGCTTATTCTTTAAAATCGTGTCGCATTATTCAAACCTTTAGACAGTTTCAATAAAAATTTTGAATAATTTTATTCTCAAAGTTGGTTTTATGCCTGTTTCGCCGGACAAAAGAATCTGCTGTAGATTTGTGCCGCCGCAAGTTAGGCCAGCCAGCACCGCCAACACAGTAAGAACGCACGCAGTTTACATGATAACCCAAACCAGAATTGATTGAACACATACATGTTTATTTACTCTTTTGAAATCAAAGTAGCATTTGAGTTTTGATCGCATTTTATGAGGCTAACCATTTGTTAATAATATCAACATTAACTTATGCAAACAAAAACGATTATACAATTAAACAACAATTGATTGCGCGGGTGGTGGTAACAATTCTTTATATCTAGTTTGTGAGCTTGAAGTAAACACCAATCCCATTGTATTTAACCAGACGACGAAGAACATAACAAAATTACCGCCAGTCGCAACGCACTGACGTGTTTCGACCTTCCATGATTATCATCAGAGTACGACGGCAAACTGACTAGCGAGGATCAAACCGCACAGCATATATATGGAAATAAAAATTAGATATGCGACTCTCACCTCTAGTAGTCTTGCATGCATTGTACGTGACTGGAAATGGAAAACCAAAACAACTGTTCTAGATAAAAGTAGTAATGTACGAAAATGCGCAGCATTTATAATCGAACATAATTAAAATCAATAAACCGGAAAAAATATTCTACACATACAAGAATAAAATAACTAAATTTTAGTTGTGCTACAAACAAGACTGGCAAACTGAAAATAGTGTTCTGTAAATATAGGAATATAATTACTTTGAGGTTAGCAATGCTTTATCACCCGTCGCCAAAATTGACGTCATTTTCGTTAAAATTAATTCTACCACGTGGACAGAGTTTTAATCTGATGTCTTCATTAAGCTCCGATGGAGTTTCTGTCATGCGAGTTTGGTATTTAGACTTCGAAATAATCGCTGACTCTAGACATGATGGCTCTTTTACATGATCTTTGTAATTCACGCACTCCTGTATGAGGGGATTCAAACGAGTCATTGATGTTGAGTGAATGAATTTGTCGATAGATGCAGTTTGTTAAGTGGCAGAAGTAATACGCATCGACCATACTTCCTTTGTACACTTTTTGGCATTTGAATATCTTCTTTCGGCAGGTTGACTTAGGATCAGCGCGGAAATTCACAAGGAATGCTATTTAAGTATGTTTGCATGCCTATTCTGGCAGCGTACTTCCCCGTGCTGTGACTTTAACACCATGTGTCAGGAGTTGGCACTAATGAACTTCTAGCTTACGGTGAGAGACAACCAGAGTTCCTGTATCTAAATATGCTAATTTGTGTGCACGGATAATATCTTGATCCATAGTAGCTCGGAATACATTTTTAATGCACACTGAAGTCATCCGTTCTGATTTGTTGCACTAAATTCACAATTTAGGTCATTTCGTTAAATACCTTTTCCTGGAAGGCCATGACTTTTGCTGTAATGTCGTTAAAAGTATTTACTACGTTGACCGCTAGTACAGGAGATTTTCCATTGACTGGGTTGTACATGTCCCAGCATTGTTCGATGTGTTCGGCCAGCTCATCGACCGTCAATCTCTCTTTTTGCGCATAAAAATGTAAAATTATGTAGCAAGGAAAGGACAGGAGGTAGAGCAGACTAAATGTGGCATTATCACAGGCAACATTTCCATACATTTATCGAAGGTAATGTAGGTACTAATTTGGACGACGTTTCTCTATTGGGAAGTCTTGATGTAACTTTCGCGCTCGCTCTTCCCAGCTAATATCCTAAATAGACCACAGGATGTCAATTATTTTCTTTTTGCCGTTTCACCAGTCAGGAACTTGTCCTTGTAATTCACTTTTGACTTTATTATCTAGTCTGGCACAGGCAATAGTAAATTTATCTCTTTGATACTGCACTAAATGCTGATAAAACGACATATTTAACTCCTCAACCCAATTATTCAAATTCCCATTTTCGACCGTTGGTATAAAATATTTACTGAGCTTTACTTGCGCCTGAATATGGCCTCTACAGCACTGAGAACGAACTCAAGTAATGACTGGCATTTAATTGGTAGAAACCTGCTCCGCTTGTTCTTTGTAACATGAGTAAATATTAATAGCGTAATCGTTCTTGCTTCCTGTTGCAATTAGCCACGAATCTTTTGCTAATTTTCAGAGTTCACTGTACGACATATCACTTATCTCTTTCCTCGTATCGGGTATGATAAATTTATTCATGATGTAACTGTTTTACGCCATAAATTTTGAAGCGGTCACTATTCAAACGAAATCACTGACAACTCCTGGCCGGGGGGAGCCAATTTGTGTCGAATACAATATTTTTTTAATCTAACATTACGAACATCAATAAACTGAAAATTGTATTCTGTACATAAAAGAATAAAATGACCAACCAATGGTCCTGCTACAAACTAGCCTGGAAAACTGAAAACAGTATTCTGTGCATATAAGAATAAAATTACTCTTAGCAGCTACGTTGCATATATTAA